>VWZT01009622.1:561554-630171 GCA_013397055.1 Pachycephala philippinensis
GCAGCAGATTTCCAGGCGGGTCTGTTTGCTAGTGGCAGTTTGGAGAACCACATTTCAGCAAGAAGAACCATTTTTTCTTTCAAATATGGAAGAGACTTAAGAACTGCAATTCTGACCTAAAATCATGTGTGTTATCCTTTGTGCGAGTTGGGAAATAAGTGGGAGAGGTGCTAGAGGGAAAGGGGCAGTTTGCTTTAATTTTTATCATTATCATTCTTTTATTACCTTTAATTCTGTTAGTAATAAACTTCTTTATATTCTTTAAAGTTTTGAGCCTGCTTTGCCCTTCTTCTAATTCTTATCTCACAAAAAAGTAAAAGATGCAAACTAAACCACCACATTAATTGGTGCATTGGCCGGGAAACGAACGGAACCCGCTACAGTATACTATATCATTAAGTGTTTTTAAGCATTGTTCCAAATCCTTTCCCAGAGTTGATGAATCTTCTCACATTCCAGCAAAAAGCATTCTGTCCAGAGTCTTCCTCCTGACTGAATTCAGACGTATTCCCAGTTTATATAAGGGCAATGTTTCTGCCAATATAACTATTTGGCTTAATAGTGCAGAGCACAAGTGTCACTACACAGCTACACAGCTCAAGGTGAGGGTTTCCTCTGTAGCTTAAGTTTGTTTATGTTTACTTTTTTTACAAACTTATTAACTCAAAAAGGCCCATAATTCACAACACATTCATTTCATAAGATGGTGCACTCATTTACCAAACACATTTCAATTACACTATTGGTTGGATATCACTAAAAATTAATAACCTCTCTTACACCATGTTCTATATTTTTTTATATTTCAATTATGAGTGCAATCTGCTGAAATATAGACAGTGAGTTTGTACAGGAGAGAACAGTTAATTACTTATTCTACAAGGTTAATGAAAATTAGCACAAAAAATTCTCAGCTGTTTGACACTTTGGTTTTTCTGCAGAGAATTCATAAGTACAGTTCAGAGTGCACATTTTTGTCCAGTGTTAGGACTGAGCTTTACTAAAGGCTGTCTCCTTCAAAAATTATTTTGTAAGGGTGCTGAGAACAAATACGAAAAATAGCAGTATGTTTGTTTTCTAAAAAAAGGTTTTCACTTTAAATGATTGATCATAAATCAAGCCTTGTAAAACAATTTAGGATTTTTTCCTCCTGTTCAGCGCTTGTGATAAATGCAAACTTTTTGGGTTTGTAATCCTCTAGCTAGCAGCTGATCTTTGTCTTTTTTAGTTCATGGCCTTTCAAGTAATATGTTAACACCCTCTGAAGGTAATGCCTGCATCTCATTCACAGTGAAACCTCTGTGATCAGAATGTTCTCTCTGTGAAAATTACTGTACAGAGTTGGGAAAGTATGGAGTGCAAGAATAAAAACTAGGCAGAAGAGTGAATTTTTGTATGTTTTTCCTTTTGAAGATACTAACTAAAATCCCCTGAAAGATGAGACACATAACTCCGTTAATATTCTATTGTTAATTAAGAGTTTGTTCTGCAGACAACTGTTTCAGATTTTTCTTCTCCCATCACCATTTCTCTTTTATGTCTGAGGAGGAGAGAAGATGAATGAATTCTTTGGCATCCCCAAGCTAAGATTTCTGGAAACCTTTGAAAAACTTGAAACATTTTTAAAACCCTTAAATTGTTTTTAGTTGTGACTTTTACATATGTGTGTCTTTAAAAATGTGTATATAAACAGATAGTTTTAGTACGTTTAACATGAAATATAGAATGTTTTGGTACATTTGGACAATCTAGGTAATTACTTTCAGTAAACCATATATTATAAAAAAATAAATTAATGGGAATCATAAAAACAGCATCACTCAAAACTACATGAATGGTATAGGAATGAAAGTAGAAGGGTGAAGATAAAAAAAATCTTAAATGCCTCGCATTTACCAGTGTTTGTGTAGTATCATAGTTCCGATTTTTTTATTTTGCCGGCTCATAAAGATCAAGAGAGCACCAAAGGGTCAATGCATGTGTACTGACAGGCAGATCAACCCTTTTCCTTTGCTTTTCTTTTTTAAACATTGAATCAAACTGACGACAAAGGCTGGACATTTTTACATTTAATATAGGAAATAAAGGATTAAACTTCTACAGAAAATGTCAATGTATGACTTGCATAAAGTGTCACATTGACAGTATTGAAAACCAAAATCCTTGTTTAGCCATAGAATAAATGTTGTTCAGCTGCAATTATGGATACTAGTTCTGATTTTTCTGCCAGTTTTAAGTGGCATAATATCACTAATTTCTACAGGAAAAAATGGCTCCATCCAAGAAAAAAAAAAAAAAAGGGTTTATTACTTTTTAAAATGCAAGCAACCTGATATACCAACAGTCCAGGTACTGAATAGGCAAAGACACATAAAATCAGTTATTTTTGTGATTTCCATTTATTCTGGTTTTTCAGTGCACTAAGAAAAAATAAAAAAACCAAAATGCTTTAACGTCCTCAGCCCATTCATCAGCGCCAACTTTTTTTAATAGAGTTTTTAAGTTTGGGAGGGGGAAGCGGGCAAATAAGAAAGAGGATGAAGGATAAGTAGAACATAATGGACAGAATCATAGACATGACACATTTTTTTCTGAATGGGAAAAAGAAACTATTTAAAGAGCAAGAAGGACTTACATTATTGTATGTTCTCTGACATAATTTGTGTCTATTCTCAAATACAGGCATTATGTCCATAACTGACTGACTTCATGAGGGTTTTTTGCATCAAATTGAAGTTCAGATGCGTTTTTTCTTCTTTCTTTTTTTTTTTTCGTTTATTTCCAGGTAATATTTCGCCTTGATCCCCTCCTGCCTCTAGGGAAGTCCATGAACATGAAATTTAACACCACATGAAAAAAGCTGCATACTTGTTTTGTATAGCCAGGTTACACCTGGTGATGGTTGATAATTGTGTTCTCCCCTCTTTGAACATATAGACAGAAATATCAACACCTGGTGAAGATGAGGTTGGGCATAAGACTCTCAGAGGCCTTCTGACTCACATCGACTAGCTGCTTCCTATTACAGACAATCCTATCACATGATTACTTTTATAAACTATGTAGATTCTACTTCAATTAAGTTGATTCCATTACTTCTATCAGAAGGACATTCCTCATTCCTCTGATAGTTCCTCCAATTTCTGACTTAAATTTCATAATGATTCATTGTTTTTGCGCCAACAATGTCCTTTAGATTAATTAGTTCTCCTCCCTTCATGCTGTTTATTCCCCTTTGATGCATTTAGAGAGCAATCGTCCCTTCTCAGCCTCCATTCTGTGAGTTTAAGCCAAGAACTTTTTATTTGCTATTTTAAAATGTGCCCTCTAGTCCACTGATCACCTAGAACAAAAATTCATTTTTGTTCTTCAGTACAGAGACTGCTTTCTGTAGTTTAATATTTTATTCTGTTTCTATTACCTCAATTCTTTCTATTTCTTTCTTCAAGACATCCCAGCACATCTCTGATTGGATGATGATTACTAACTTTGTGTGTTCAACACTATTTATAAGAATTAATGACTTCAGCACAAAAAGAAAATCAGTGAAAATATTAAGTAATTCTTCCAAGACGGATCCATGATAAATTTCAGTCATAACTTTCTTCAGGCTCTTTCTTAACGGTAACTTGGTGTCATTCTTTTCAACCAGTCTCAGGCTTACTTTCCAATCTTAGTACTAACCCATTTTGTTGGCTGGTACCACAGCATTGGCTTTACCTTTTTATGGGTAGATTAAGCCTACTTTTTCCCCTGTCTAAAAGTAACAGCTCTTTTGTAAATTAACAACACCTGGCTATATTAGTACAATCTACCTGCAACAAACTCCTTTAATATTTGCTTTCTTTTCCACAGAACTTTGCATCTTTCATTATTCTTCCACTCAAATTTTTTATAGGCTTTCTTAAAAGTGAGGTTGGGAAAATTCATTTATATTTGTCCAAACTATTTCTTCCTCTTCTACTAATTATGCATACTACGTATGTTATCTTCCAGTAAGATTCGCTTGAGTCATTACATTGTCTGCTCTTCCAGTATTCTGGGATACCCAGAAGCAGAACTTCAGTATAAAATATGGAGTTTAAGGGACATAGGCTTATAGTCCATCTCTGTTTAGAAAAAACAGGTAACTGTGTGACTTTTTAGCTGATTTATGCATAGGCCTAAATCCAAAAACATCCTTAAACTGAGGAAATTTCTACCCAGATATAGTATTGCAACATCTCATCCACAATGTAGACACCACAATTTGAGAACTTACCTGCTACTTAATGCATGATCTATTTGGCTATTAGGTAGCTTCTTTCCCATTATTTTTCAAGATGAATAAGACCACATGTTTCTTGAGTGCACCACTGAAAAGGTTACTAAGCCACTGCTTCAGGTAACATAGATAAACATACAGCTTTAGCCTTCAGCTACCTTAGACCCAGTAGAAAACAGAAAACAATTATGAAAGCTTATTTGCTATGCAGTCTGTTAACCCTTACTTGTAAATACACCTCACTTATCCAACTGAGATCAGAAATAGAATATATAAAGCTGAATGTCTGGATCTGAACAGTGATGTGTACGTGAATCACTCTTTTATCATAACAGGAAAAAGCTAATCCTTCATGAGAAAAGAAAAAAAGCGCCATTAACAATCCGCTTCACACTTCATTTAACAGTAAGCATCAACAGGCATTGGTTGAAATAGAGCTCACACTAACCTTTCTTGCCTTCTGTCAGCTCTCCTTTTCCCAACAGGGTGCAAGGAAGAAAGAGGAGAAATTTTAAAAAAAGGGGGAGGGAGGAGCTGCCATTGGCAGAATGCACGAAAACGTGGGAAGCAGAATGCCAGCTTGTTATCTTACAGATCTGGGCAACTGCCACATTCTGGAACCTTAAACGGCAACTAAAATTATGTACTACTTACTGTATAACCTGGAGACTATCTAAAAAGTCTCAGCCACAGCAGAGTAGCTTCAGAATTTATTTCATAACTGAAAAGGCTGCCTGAGGGTGCCTTCAAATAAACTCCTTATGTGTGGGCTCAAAACAAACCTGGCACTGTTGTATTTATAGATCAGTTCTGGAGTAAGTCTAAAGGAGGCTGCATGTCCTGCTGCTTAGAGCCAAAGAGCTGGGAACAGGCTCTCCAAAGGATACCAGGTGCTACTGGGAGTAGCACCATTAACTGACCCCTTTATGCCTCAAGCTGCTCAGCTGAAAAATTGAAGGCTTTTTAAAAATAAAATCAAGAACACTGAGAAAACCAACAATAGCATGGTTTCAGGCAGGTCATGAAGTCAACTGATGGCAATTCTATTCCTGGCTCTGAGCTGTACTCAGCTGAACCTGGACGAGTTATTTAGGGCAAACTCACATCACAGAGCTCAGCACAGAGCACTGAGTTGCCTCAGGGGAAACCAGGTTCAGAACCAGAAACTAGATAGTTGCAGCAGGATATTGTTCCACCTGAGCTAGCTCACTAATTATCTCTAATTTGGGCTAATTAGCCCAAGCAGACAGGCAAGGCTAAATCAGCTAAACTGCCTCATGTGCACAAGCGAGTCTCTGAAATGCTTTGCCCTGTGTTGGACAGCTATACCAACCAGCCAGGATCTTTCTTAACCCAGCTGTAAGCTGTACCCTGAAGTCATAGCACCTAGTAATTGTGCACAATTTTTTGTTGTTGTTTTGGGGGGGCTGTGGGGTTTTTTTTGTTGCTTTGTTTTTTGGGTTTTGGTTTGGCTAGCTGAAATTTCTAATTCAAGTTTTGTTCGCACAAGTAAGGAATCATGAACAAACTCAGACTTAAATACCAAATATGGATTTACTTTCCCATAGAGGTAATAGTACCATAACTTTGAGCAAGAACAGCAGTTTCAGTAATAAATTAAATATAAATAATTTATATAAATTATATAAACTTTTTTAAAAATTTAAATATAACTTCTATAAACAATAAAAGCTAAATGAAGAAATATGTTTCTGGAGGACATGAAAATCATGTCGGTTTTGGAGCCATTGTCAATACTTGAAAGTTGTAAGGTAGACCAAAATAAGCTTTCTAAAAAGGATTTTCTTTCAAACCTCCAGCAAGTCTGAGACAAAATCAAGAAAAAATATGAGGGGCTTGCTATTCAATGCCATGCTTTTCTTACTGGAACACCTGAGCTCAGTGTTGCCACTTCAATCCTCCCCCATTCAACTACTCATATGCTCTACTCAGATGCACTGGCCATTGATTTGAATGGCATGACTTAAAGGAGTGACAGTTGCCAAACACAGCCTTTTATTCTCTTCCAGTGCTCATGTGCGTATCCTAAGAGCAGTCAAGAGGCTGATGCCAAAGCTCACTCTATGAACCAGCAATTGGGCTGCTCCCTCACAGCACAATCTAAAGCACTCCCAGACAATAAGGAGTGAAGGCAGGGGGAGGTTAAAGTATTAGCCCTAATAGCATTTGTCCTAATGTTTTTCATAGAAATTAGATTAGTCACAAGACCTTTTCTGGCATTTTAAAATCATCTAATAAGGCGTCTTCCATTTTTGCTCAGATAAAAAAATCTCTCTTTCTCTGCTTCTCTTTCATTCATTTCAATTTGCTGAAAGCAAGGAAGAAAAAATCTAACTCTGTCCATTAGGATGCTTCAGCTGAGTGTTGTATATGGACAGTCGTTATTAAAAGCATCTAGTAATTTCAAGTTGATTGTAAAAATACATGCTCTGAGATGTGTGGCTACTAGACATTAGCTAGTCATTTTGAGCCTATAAAGTGTCCCTGTTTCTCTCATTTTCTTTGTTCATAAAATGATGATGATTTTGGAAATCCATTGGTAGGACTTACAAACACCAGTGTTAGCACAGAACTCCTATGTTAATAACCAATCATTTAGCTGTGGAATAAGCCATATGTCAGCAAGGATGGTATTACAGTCTCCTCAAAACAAGAGGACCACTGGAGACTGTTTATACAGGAGCACTCAACAGGAAGCACGGATTTGGGCTTGAAGAAATGAGGCTGGGGAAAGAAGGATAGAAATAGCAGCTCTTAAAAAAATTGAAGCTTGGAGAGGAGTGATTAAAGGCTTGTTTGCAGAAAGATTATTTTGCATTTTACGCTCACATGAAACAAGATTAAAGGAAAACTTACACAGTATGATTTCGAGGCAAAAAAATATGGCAAAGGGGAAATTTTCTGTACACCCTATAGCCAGGAACTTCTGAGATAATTTCTAGGACTTTTCCAAAAATGTAACACAGGTAACATAAATTATCCATTCTTCATTTCACAGGCACCCTTAAAGTACTTCCAGCAGAAACTGAAGTAGAAAGAAAAAAGAAAGAAAAAGAAAATACTAACTTGCACAAGTACATCAAAATATCATAATGTGCCAGAAAAATAAGGAAAGTAATCTGTCTCTTGTTTTTTTATCCCTTGTACTAATTAACACAAAAAATACTTGTCTAGGAACTTATCCACATATTCATATGAAATGCAGTCAGAAAGCAGCCCAACCCTAAAACAGCCAAATAGCATCAGGAGTCAACTATAGTTTTCAAGACTGGAGCTGACATGTCAATAGATGTAGAAACACTGGTTTATATAATGGTTAGCCTAAAACTCAACACCACGCTTCACTGCAAGGTAAAAACATGCTTTGATTAGCCTTTGTAAAATCCACTGCAGTAGTGTCCTACCATTTTTTTTTTTCCCTGACTTCAATGCAAGATTAACAAGTAACCTCCACTGAACAAACTAATCTATGATTCTATCATACTCCAGCAAATTCTGAAGAAGAGATGATATAGCAAGTTGTTGAGCTTAAGGGAAATTTAAGAATTTCCCAAGGCTCCTAATATGGTCTGACCCATACACAGTAACCTGGAATGGCTCCATCAGGAAATTTTTATCCAGTTCTTTGCTACAAGAAAACTTTGTGGCACTGGGATTGACAGCATTAACAGCATTCACATGTACACGCAGATGTCACAGAAAGCCTGCTATTTGAATTTACATCAAAAGAGGGCTACACAGTTGCCTCTATTAGACAAAAGAAAAGTAAAGGAACTATTCAAAGCTAGCGCCAAACTATAACATCATTAGGAAAATGTGATGAACTCACAGCTGAGTTAAAATCTGGAAACGGCACAGAGCTTTGGGTTTCAGACTGTCACTGTATTTTGGCAGCAACTATGCCTAACAAATTCCAGAAATGATAATCCCTTGGTATTCATTTGAAACATTAATCCAAACCCAGATAGGAATGCCTGGTGGGTTTGGTTGTTTTTAAGTGACTTGTCCTATAGGAAAATAACCCAGTGGTTTTGTGCTATAGTTGTGTTAACATAAAAAAAAATATTCTGCACTCTAACCAAAGTAACTTAGTTTCAGACATGCTTTGACATTTGTCTATAGGAATTCTTGCTAAAGGTAAATATGAATTTGTACTTCCATATATTTGTATCAAAAGTATTACTGGACATTGCTTAAAAAAACCCCACAAAACCTGGCAGTTTCCTGAAATTCCTTATGAAGAACACATTAGCAATGTTGACAGTGTGTTGGAAGTTAGCCTTTGTGAGCTGGAAAAGCTCACCAGTAGTGCTGATGAGAATTTTCAAATTTAAAAAATCTCATTGGAATGTGGTGATTTGTTTAACCCAAACACTTAATCCAATACATCTGCACTTGATTGGATCTCACTGGATTCCTGCCGAAATTCCTGGAAGGGTACCAGGCTGGATCGAGGACCCAGTGCTGTTAGTGTTTCAAGTTTTGAAGATAACCCAGCAAAGCAGAAATCCAGCCTTTTTGCCATCTGTGGGGCGATATATATTTCTTTATAGTCACTCCCAAACCACTGAAGGTAAAAGTAACATAATATTCCTCAGGACACTACTTTGGGAATTTATGGCAGGCTTATACAGTCAATACACAGCAGACATCCTCGTGGCCATGTGCAGATACTATTCACTTATTGCTGTTTCACCAGACAAGAATCGCCTGCCATTAGTGCAATTAGTGACATTAGTTTTGTTTAAACAATTAAGTCCCTCTTCTACACAGGGCTTGTTAGCTCAGGCACAGCATACAGAGCTAGCTGCATCTGATTACCCTGAGCAGCTTAACACTTTTTAAAATGCCTTGTTCTGTTTTTCTGTCTGCTGTTTGTAAGATATCTACAGTCTTCCTGATTATATTCCAGACTCATACATGACGTTAGCAGTCTGAGCTTTACTCCTCTAATCAAAGAACAGAATCAACATATGGCAAACATGGTAACTCACAACTAGACAGCAGATTTCTGCCTGCAATCAGGTATCAGACATTAAAAGAACTTTTAGACAATAAGCTTATTATAAAAAACATTAAAATTAAATTTCAATAACAAGTAATTCAAGAACAATAGTCTATGCTCAGGCATCTGGGACATACAGAAAAGCTGCTATTCACCGCAGATTTTTCTGTTACATCCTATGTATGGCTTTGTACATCCTCATCAGAAAGCCATAGGTAAAAGAATTAAAAATTAATTTAGCATGCTTTGTCAGTTACTGCTTGATCCAGAAATGACTTATGTTAGAGGAAGAATTGTGCTCACTTCAATTTGCTTTAGATCACCACTATGATGATGAAGTTAGCACAGAAGATCTACAAGAAATTGAGGTGTTGTTATGCGTTTTTTAGAATTCTAAGTTTGAAAAGTGAAATTAAAAGCCATGCAGGCTGAAGGAGGAATATTCTTCAAAGTCTCTAAAATGAAATTCAAAACTTGAGCATATAAAATAGCAAGTAATTAACTACCCTTTTGAACTAAGAAGAATGTTCCCATTTAATCTCTGAATTATGAATGCAAGAGCATCTGATCCATAAACCCAGGTTGTTGTATTCTTTATTAAATCTAGAAGTTTAAAAAGCTTATCACAAGATGTTCCCTTGTTATCTGTTTCTTTTTCCCCTATGTATTTTTCTGAAGAAAATATTAGAGGAATAAAATACACATAGCATGGCTAAAAATGGCTGAAGAGTCATTAGTTAATCTTTTATCAAGTGTCCAAAGGACAGCAAGTAAGGAATGAAGTAGAGTTGTTGTGTGATCATGAAAGAGACTTCACATGATTGTTTGCTGTGATAAAATAACTAACTCTGTAGCTGATGAGAAACTGGTAGATGTCACTCACTCAACTTCAAAAGGACTCTAGATACGCTCCCCAACAGTACTGTTTTATCCAGGTTGAGATGTTATGTTCTGGAAGGACAGGTAGTGCACTGAACGTCAGTGAGTTCATGGAGCTGATGGTTCACACTTTAAGGTTGTTTACAAATTACATTCCTCAGGGGTCTATACTGCTATTTCCTGAGTGTAATATCTTTGTCATTGGTCTGGAAGAGATGGAATTCACATTCATGCAGTCTGTGGATGACAGCAAAGTGCTCCACGGATCATTAGGTCACCATCTAGGAGCAGAAGCACCTATCCAAAACAGAGTAACGCAACAGCAGGAAGTCAGTGTAATTCAACAGGGACAAATCCATACTCCTGTACATGGGATAGAACCATGTACTCAGCTGTACAGGCTGAGACTGACTGCTTGGGGAGCAGCTCTTCTGCAAAGGATCTGGGGGCTCTGCAGACAGCTGTCAGTATCCTGGATGCACTCCCCAGCCCTCCCAGGGTTTGGATGCCAGAGGGGGCTGCATTCGAGGCCAGCTGACTGAGCAGAGCTTTAGTGGAAAAGGAGCTGTAGGAAGACACAGCGGGACTTCCCACCCCCTGACTCTTGAGAGCTGCTCTCAGTCGAGGCTTTGTCTCTCTCTCAGCCACAGACTAACCTATCCAGGCCTGTGCCTGTCCGTGGCCCCCTGACCCTCACCTGATGGACAAGCCAGCTAAGCTCTGACTGATTTCCCCCTTTGACCTAGGACCTGCCTTTTCACCATGGACCTGCCTGGCCACCACCAGGCTGTGCTTGAGGCTGGGCACCATCTCCAGGCCTGCCCCACTCACTCCTCTCCTGTAGTTTGTGACAGACGCTGGCTGGAGAGACCTTGCCTGAAAGCCCACGCATTGGGCTCAAATTCCAGCCTCCCATTCCTCAGGGAACAGCCAGCCCTCGTTGTTCCCTGACACAGACAGCTGAGCATGAACCACTGTGTGTGCCCTGGCAGCAAGAAAAAACAGCAGCCTCCTGGACTGTATCAGCAGGAGCACACCCATCAGGGAAAGGATTGTACCTCTTAATCCATGACCTTTAACAGCTTTGAAAAACTGTGTACAATCTGGAGCCCCAGAGTTCACAACCAATCAGTGAACTGGAAGTATACCACACTGGAGTGAATTTAGTGGTGGGAGACCAGGATGGCATTGAGGTAGAGCACTTTGTGCACTTGCTCCGTGAGGAGAGGCCAAGGGCTGGGATTCACAGTCTGGAGCAGAGATAGTTTCAGGAATAGAAACTTTTCATTCTTCAGAGATTTTCAAGACCAAACTGAGTAGTTTGGCCAGGATGACCATGCTTTGAGCATTAGGTTGGACTGACATGTCCTGAAGTCTCTTCCAACATGCGTGGTCATGTTGTCCCAAGAAAACATGCTTCCAGGAACCGATGCTGATTTCTCTGTGATCTAGCAAGGACAGTAGGGCATAATGCCCAGGAAGGTTTTTGGGAATGGGCATTGAATGGAAGAAACACGATGAATTTGAACCTCTTGCCTTTGACAGTATTCAATTGACACTATGGATCCACTGGTGTTAGGGCATCACTGGTGACTACCGACATTTCATGGAATGCCTAGATAAAATGACATGGAGAACTAGTGCTTCAAACATGGAAGGCTAGAATATCCTTCAGATCAAAGCTCTGCAGAGTCAAAATTTCCGATACGACCTTTCTTACTGTCAGTGCACAGCATCTCAGTACATCTGGTCTGGAAATCTATGTGCATATATCTTCAACACACGCACAGTAAACCCAGAATTTTTAGGACATGTTCAACCTCCTGGACATGCACAGAGCAAACCACATTGCACATCTGCAGATGGTTTGATGCACATGGAGCTGGTTTGCAGTATATTGAAGAATTCCAGATGTGTGGTTCTTCGTTGGTGGATTATGACCTACTAGGGCCTGGAAAAACACATTAAGTCTTCAAAATTCTTGTATAGAAAATCTCTGCCCAAAATAACCATAACATATCCAGGAAAACTTAAATATACCATAACACTTTCAGAAAATTTTAGCCACTGCCTTACTGTCTGCCAGCATCCAGCAGTGGCATGTGCTGTGTGACTCCTGAGCAATGACAGATAGGAGAGGTCTACTCTTTCTCCTCACATGTACAGGACCTGTCTGCTTAAAGGAATTTACAGTTTCCCCTGCTTTAACAGATTAGAGATTTTGCATCAAATTCAACAATATTGCAGACTTAGGACTGAAAAGCTTCTCAACAGTACCAGTCAGAAAGTACTCACATATGCTTACATAGCAGTCCAAAGAAACAGTTTGTACATGTGCCTGACAGTCTTACCACATACAGATCTCACTGCCCACATCCATTTAACATAGAGAGCCATGGTTCTCTACCCTTAGCTGATCTAAAGACAAGAAAAAGTAGTAAAAGTCTTTAAAGCTGGAACACCTGAAGAGTCCTGGGGATTTTTGTGCATGTCATTCAGCGCCTTGAGATTTGCAGTCTCTACCACCTGGTGACGTGGTCATAGCTTCCTGCTGTTACCTAAAATTCTCCGTCTTAATATCATGTATTTTCTTCCCACTGGTTGCTGCACAGTCCCAGCAAACTAAGCTTCAGAAACTCAGTGGCAGCTGCCACTGCAGTTAAGGAGAATAGAACCAACTAGTATGTTGAATGGCTTATTCAGAGATCCCGTAAGAAAGAAAACTACACTACTTCTACAGCTGTGTTTCTGCATACTGGGACAAAAACAGGATGTAAGTTTTTCATGTATGACTTTTGTCCTAGCTAAAGCCACCCTGGTATTACAAGGAAAGGAAACAGGAACATGAAGTAAAGGTAATAAAATAGAAAAAACTTTTTTCCTGAAAAGGCAAACAAACAAGTAATGCTAGAAGGTGCCATCAAGGACTGCTACAGGATGTCCGGTTCCATAAAGGAACTCTACTAGAAATGAAAAACAGCCCAATTATCCTAATTTTAGAGGGTTCTTCCTTTCAGTATAACCAGACAAGGAAAGACAGGAACTAAGCTTGCTGTAATAATCTGTTCCTTCTGAATTTTCCAGATGTACATGGAGAGATAATCATAGCAAAAATTTTGGGCTTAAAACACATCTATTGTCAAAGGGGAAAGGGCATTTTTCTTCCTCCAGTATAGACCATATTCTTACAAAAGAAAACCATGGCTACAAGCAATTAAAACATGTTATTAACTCACAAGACAAGGGTTTCATTGCCATGAAATAGATATGTAAATTTAATTTGCTGCAGGCTTCATGTTCTTGTGCATGTATAGCACTTGCTTGCAGGTTGGTTTTGGGTTTTAATACAAGCATCTTAGTAAGTAATATGTGTAGCTGATTCTGCTATTCACTTTATGTGTCAAAAATGACATGCATTCTGTAGTACAGTCAGCTTTAAAGAATTATATTCAATGCAGTATTTGTTTTCCTGCCCATCCCAAATCATTCTAGGAACTGAACAAAATGAGCTAACTAAATATAAACAAGTCATCTGTGTTCTGTGTGCCTATAGTACCGTTGCCTCAAAGATGACAGTAAGCAAAAAATACTGAAAGTGTTCATTCCTATTCCAAGCTTGTGCATTTTTTCCTTTTTTTTCCCCACAATGACTGTTACAGGGGAGACTTATATTTAGCAGTGACTTTCTAACATCTGTTTGGTAAAGCAAATAATGCAGGCAAAGTTGTGGCTAGAGATAGTACATAGAAACAGCAAGGCCATAGAAAAGGGAAAAAAATGCACGCTTATGCTGAAGGATCCTTTTGTTTAGCTCTTTTGAGAGAGACCTCGGTGACCTTAGAAAACCTCCAGCTGCAGCCCGTGAAACTGGGTTAGGAGGCTCAGCAGAGGACCTTGAGAGCCCTCTACAGGCCATCCGTGCCTGGTAACGCCACGAGCCTGGTCCTGGTAGCCCTGCTCTGCTCATCCTCAGCTGCCTTGATGTGTGGATGAAAGACATGCTTTACTTGCCATTTATCACAGTAGGGGTTTTGGTGTGCAACAGTAAGCCATCCCTTTAATGATGCCTTCAGCTGGCAGCATTGTTCTGCTTAAATAACTACTTGCCAAAAAAGGAAAAGAATTTGTCCTCTCTCTGAATTTGTTATTTCATTAAGGTTCCTCAAGAGAACTCCAATAAAGGATTTGAGTGTATTAATCACCCTCCACAACCTTCTCATGTAATTAGTCTTTAAAAATGTTTGCTACCTCCTTAGTAGTACATAATTTGACGGTGCTCGGTGAATCAGCTGCAGTTCAGACTCACTAACCTTAAGAAGTTCGGCCTGTCTGAGCTCATCAGTCTGGGCCCCCAGTCGAACTGAAAACTGCACTTTTTTCACTCTTTGTGGCAGGTTTATAGTACAGCACTGCTGGACGCCTGCCATGAAGGAAAACTCAAAACATATAAATTCTTCATAAGGCAACGCTAGAAGGTGGCACTGAGAAATAATGCTCTCATGCTGTCAGAGACACTGTGGGGCGAGCGGGGGCAGCTCTCAGCCTAAGACAGATGTAGCAACCATTGCTCCTGTTTAACTCCCTAAATGGGTAATCCTACTTTATGGGGCCCCAGAAAACCCTTTCTCTGAGGGTTTTTTTTTTGGCACGGACTGTGGGTTCTGTGTGGCTCTCTGAAGAGCGTTGCAAGGGCCACACTGACAATTCAGATGCAGACCCCTTGAAATAAGTGTAAAGTGCAATTTTCATTGAAGAGGCATACATTTTAATAACAAATTTTACGAGGAACATAGCTAAAATATTACCGGTTTATTTCATACATAAACTGGACAATAAATACAAAAAATTGAAAAATTTTTGAGAAGAAGAAGAAAATACGAAATCGCATACTTCTCAAACATATTTGGCATCACCAGGTAACACAGTTCACATGCCTTGTTACTTCTTCTTGACATTCCAGTTCCATTGGCTTTGTTTCTGGTAAATTAAGAAAGCTTGTATCTCTCTGAAATGCCAAATAAAAACTCTTGGAATATCCCCAAATTGGTCAGTGATTCTGTAATTACATATTCACCACTTCAGGGACATTCCAGGGTTTTGTATTTGGCATTTTAGAGAGATACTTGTAAGATACCCAAACTAGAGCTGTTTGGAGGACAAGAATCTTATTTTACTATATTTTTTGAAGGTTTAGACTTCTGGTATTTTATTCTGATACTGGCCTGAAAATGAAGTCCTTCACATTATTTTGCAAAAGAGATTTGAATTATAATGCTGGTTTTTAAATTAGATTCTTTTGATCTTTGGGTTTAGTTCTGGTACTGGACAGGTAGACTCAGATGTGCCCTCTGACACTATATAGTTCGGGGTTCAAGGACAGTGAGCAAGAAAACTAAAGATACCAGGGCAAGAAAACGAAGTATGTCAGCTTAAATCTATGCTCTTCCTGCATCCGTGTGCAATAATTCACCTGAGATCACATTCAATCAGTCAGAGAAAATTGTGACGAGGACACTAATATCCTGGACTGGGATTCTTTAAAATACAAAACCTCAGTCAAATAAATGCAAACTATGACTGTCATTTTTGCCAGTGTGAAGTATGCGACTGAAAAAATGACAATAGGAATTTAAGTAGAGAGACATTAATCCATCTTAATCCAATGCAAACTACCTGCAGGTTTTTCTGCAAGTAAAAGGTTGTGTTTATCTATATAAGCTCACCCCTGGCTGTCAGAAAAGTAGAAATACAAAATATTTGCAGATGGGAGCCCATCTCTTCAGTCAAAAGAATTTGTCTCAATTTCCAGGAAGGGCCTCGTTTGTAACTCATTTATCATTTTAGACTCCTCATGTGTAATAGGCAGCACTTGCATTAGCAAGTTATCCTGTTTAATTAAATTGAGAAAGCGTTCCCTAAAGTCAGTAAATGACAATGTATTATATTTCAGTATTTCTGGCCATATGGCATAAAAATACGATTAAAACATGGACATGCCTGAAACTTCAGCAGGAGCCATATTGCATTCATTTTTGGGCCAGAGGCAAGGGCTGGTAAAAGGCAGACTTTACACACAATAGTTCTGTCTTACAGACATAAAAGTACACTTTTATTAGTGGACATTTATAAATGATTTATAAAAAGAGAACAGATCAATGTGTTGTCATGGATCTATGTAATATGTCTTGTAGGCAAATGTGAGCTCAAAAGTCAGTTCCACTGCATCTACTTGACAGGAAACAGACTGGCCATCTCATAATGATTGCTTATCTCTTTATTAAAAACACTGTTAAATGAATTTGCACACATTCTTGTGTTTGTGTTTATTTGTATAAATAGTAGTCATCACAGTGAGTGATAATGAGTATGTGAAACCAGTTGTTGAAAAAATATCTGAAAACGCTATTTTTCAGCTGGTTCCATCAGATTTTAGTGGTGAGCAGGAGTCTGAGACAATGGAGTTTCTTATTTGCTTGTGCCCAAGACACTGTTAGGGCTGGTGGGATGCAGAATGAGTCCTGCAGATCCTGCTGGTAAATGCAGGACAACTCTTACTTATTTTAAAGAAATAATTGAGTGTCCTACTGTAACTACTGTAACATTTTGGAGGTTTTTTACTCCTAGGTCATAAATCTTGAACATAAAGCAAGTTAGTGTGGTATGGACAAAACAAAAGACATCTATTTTAATAATCCTCTCTCTGCTGAGCAAGGAACATAACATAGCAACACACAACATCAGGGATTTGAGTTTTATTTGAATACCCGAAGAAGTAATTATTTTTAAAAAGATTCCCCAAATTCCAATTCTCTAACAGTTTCCAAAATTTCAAGTCAAAATATGAACCTGCAGCACCTATCAGGGTCCCTTTAAGAATATTCTTCATAGTGATGAAAAAAGGATTTAAAGTAATCTCCTTATAGCTGGTTGTAAAATCCCAGTGACTGAGGAAGACATAAGAATAAGCAGGTAACAGGACACTAAACCTTTACAACATTTCTACTTACCTCTCTTACTAATAACACTTCAGAAGAGAGGGAAAAGGAAAGGAATAACACATGGTCTAATATTTCTTCTTCCATTTACGCAACTTGTTATTCTTCCCCTGCTTCGAGTTGTGAGAATAAAAGCTATTTGTTAATGTTCTTGTTCTCCTCCTGGCTCATGTGAAAGGGCAGACAGATAACATCAAGTAGCTATGCAGGGATACTGCATGTACTTTTTCACTCTACTGCTTAATGATATGGGGTTTAATTAAAAATTTATGGTGTCATATTTTCCGTGATATTATTGCTTGTAAAAAGGCTCTGCATTACACAATCATACTGACCATGTCATGTCCCAGGCCAAACATGCTAGCCTCTATCTGCTTACATCTGTTTTAAACCCCAAATAAACAAGTTTGCACAATGTCTCACTTTGGAGCATGAAACTGTCCTGTTTTACAGGAGAGTGGAAAAAGGTCCTGGAGAAACCAGCCAATGCAGACTCCTTCCGTCAAGGACCTTGAAGTTTCCAAAACGTCTTTGTACAGTCAAAGTGTAGAAAAAGTGTAAAAATCGTATTAAAACATGAAACTGGTTAAAACAATAGCTATAGCACAGCTGACAACTGGCATGGTTAGAAACATTTTTGTTCTCAGGTTATCAGGAAACCTGTCCCTATTTCTGAAAGCATTATAATTATTCACAAGCATGGGATTCATCACCCTGATAATCTGTGACTGTCCCATAGGACAAACTTTCCCCCTACATTCTGAAAATGAATCTCGTTGCAACTGCTTACCTAAGAATTACAGTATTTTTTAGTTCCATGACAGTATGACTGGAATAACAAATGAGAAACGGCTAATAATGAGTGAACTTTCTAACAGATAATCATTCATACTAAATTACATTCAGCTGTAGGCTTTCATAAGCATATTAAAATATACTATACGGGGACTGAACACCTATAGTACTTATTATTTCACAAATGAAACCCATTTAACCTTTTTCCAGAAATATGTTTGCAAGTCATATTTTTAATATTATGTCAGCTTTATGCTTTTAAATACAGGAACTATGAAATGCCACAAAGGCAATTTTAAGGGTTTATTGTACCTATAAATGCACACTCAAGCTAGGTTGCAGCTGTAAACCCTTATGATGAAATCTCTACCTGCATGATATTCTTTCATATGTTGTTGTTACATTTCTATGAACCCTAAGAATGGAAGCTTCATATTAACCCTACCCATGGAATCTACATAAATTGTTGCACTACCTTTCTTCTATTATCATTTTGAAATGTTTGCTTAAAAGATAGATGACTTTCAGTGCATAGTTATTATCACTACTTCTATTGTGTGTTAGCCAGAAACAAAGACATTTTACTTCCTATATGAGAAAATTTTATGTCAATCCCTCTTTGGCTACATTAATCTATGATATATTGATCTTTGATATTTTTAAAATATTGAAATACAGTATTATCTTTTCCTGAAATAAAAGGAATACCTTTTATTAAAATAAAAATATTTCCTTATACATTTATTTAAATAAATTGAACTTCCATGAAAAAAAATTGTCAGAAGATCTCTGTTTGGTTCTAAATTCTTTTCTGCTTGGGTTGTGCTGAAATTACATCTTCCATGAGTACAGTAAGTTCTACATCTTCCATCTGGAAGGAATCCTTGAAATGTTTGGTCAGACAGAGCTTTGGGTAAATACATTTATAGAAAACTTACCATAATTCAAGACCAGTATGTCTCTGACCAATAGGTGAGGAACCCAGAAGTTTTAACTGACATAGTTAATGTCCCATTGTGAAGGGACATGATACATCTCTCTCAAGTAAGACCTCTCAGGACTGCTAAAGACAATCACAGGTTAGTAAATCCTCTTCTCTTCAGCAAAAGAGTGATCCCTTAGCCTTTAGGCTGCTAAGATGAAGTGCACCATGGAGGCCAGAGTACTGAGGGAGCTCCAGCTCCCTCCAACTCCTCCAGCTCCCAACAGTGTCATCCAAAGTGCTGTACAATTCTAAAAATGTCCATGGGGGCTTCAGTGTGGTTATGAAGCCTATTTCATTCACATAATGGGCACTCCAGATTCTGCTGGGCCTGACATGTGTCAAGCTTAAAAAAAATTTGAAAGATCTAAAATTAGCAGTGTGTGACAAAAGCTGTCATTTTTAAAAGCAGTCCCTCAAGACACTTGATAAATTGTGGAGAAGCAGATTCAGGTGAAAATAATAATTCTCTTTATCTTGTCATGGGTATGAATTTCTACTCTAAAAAAAATATTCCCCTTAAATTCCATAAACACAAGGAGCCTTTCCATGAAATGAAGAAGGAAAGAGAGAACTCAAATGGTTTTAATGTACATTTTAGCCCTAGACTCTTTCATCATTCGCCCCCTTACTCATTGTCTGTCTTAAAAAAACATAGTTCTTTCTAGTCCTCCTGGCCCTCAGTAACAGTAAAATTCCCCTCAAAGTGCTGACCAGACCTGTGGCACAGTATCTCCATACCAGCTCACTCCTGTGGAAACCTACATAAATGCAGGACTTTTGCCAAACCAGAATCTCAAACTTAAAAAATATAAAGACGATTAATACTGATACATTTACTGATACATTTACATAAAGAACAGAATTTCTGATGTACTATTTTCCTTGCCCTGTCTGTGTGCAAATTGCGGATGTGGCAAGCACAATCAAGTGTGGATAAGTGGTTTCCTTAGAGACATTAAAAGCAGAAACTATAAAGCAGCGTATCCTCCCAACTGATGTGACTTTTTAATGGTACTGATAACACAGAGAACAGACGTAAGTAGTCTCACTGTTTGTATGCACACAGCATAGTTCCCCAAATAGCTGAATTACTTTCCATATAAGATCATAAAATCTAGATAGAATCTCACAGGGCTGCCATTAGGGAAGAGGGCACGACTATGACGTTCCAATATTAGTATTATAAGCTAAATATAGCAGCCAGAATTTCTGGGGCCCACTTTTGCTTGTTTCTTCTGTGATGAGTAATTTGTCTTTCTTCTTCACGTTAACAGCGAGTTCATGTGTATTGGAAAGACGTGATGGCTGCAGCAAGTATGCTTCTAGCAAATCCAGGCCAGAGCTCAGACCAATAAGCCATTCCTTTGTCAAGTTTTTCAAAAACAGGAGCGCAATTTAGGCATACAGAAAAGTAATTCCTGAAACCACTGAATGTACAAGAGCACTTCAGCAGTATGGGGAGACAGGGAGGGGAAAGTTTGCTTTTATGTAGAAATCAATTTGATGAAAAATCTTCACGTTTATCTCTGGATGTCACAGGAAGTAAGGGACCGCAAGCAGACATTCACTGTCCTCAGTGATCAATAAGTAATGCTCTGTTTCAGTTAAGGGGCATAAATGCACTGACTTCAGATTACTGAGTTGGTTTTATAACTGCTCTATGTCTCTGCAGCCACATGCAAAATACAGGGTATGTTGAGCCTTTGTAGGCTTTACAGAGTTTCATAACATAAACTGTCACCTGAAAGCAAAAGATTTTATGGAAATACTGGTCACCGAAAAAGGTGACACACTATTTCCTGGTTTTTTGCTGCTTTCTAAAACCCCTTTTCAATTCTTCAAAACTGATGTGCATCATTGTATGATTAGGAGTGTAATGAAGAGGCAATGGGCTAGGTCTCTGCCAAAACCAGTCAATGCACAGAGATTGGCAGAGGCTGATTGCCACAGAGATTTTGTCTCTGTGATTATAGCAGGCACTAACATTCACAAGCAATATTCTCAGTGAGTATCTCAGTCCACACACACAGAGCCTTCAGTCAGAGCACCAAACAGGTTTTGAATCTGATCTCCTGCTACAAGTAAGTTTCACAGATGACAGAGAGCATATTAAGACCTTAAAAAGTCAAAGAAAGCAGGACCAGCAGCCTTAAGAAGGACCAGCAGTCCAATAAGTAACAATAATGCCTTTTAAGTATCTCAAGAGGGTTTTTAGAATACTGCTCCCTTAATGGACAAAAGAAAACCTAGGAGAGACAAAAAAGAATGGAAAAAAGTTTTGTCCATGCTTCTAGTCAAGAAATAATTAATTTTGATTATTTCATCTTTCTTTCCCCCTACATTTTTGGTGGTTTTTATTCAAACAGGTCAGGAAGGGTAACACATGAAAAGGCAAATATTGTAGTAGAAATACAACCTATCACTCATACATACAGGAGTCAAACATAGCTGCAAAGAGCAACATTTGTCTTCTGGATGCTTCTTGAGTAAACTGAGTTTTAAGAGCTTTAATAAAAGTGATTTCCTTGATGATTTTCTGTTTGTTAGTTAAAATCTCTTTCATTCCTTGACCTGTAACTCATATTCTTCCTTAATCTTTGACTGAAAATGGTTCCATTGTTATCTCAGCTTTCCTAAATTACACCATGTTACTTCTCCCTCATTTCTTGTTTGTTGAGCACCATAATAATTACCTTTAAAAACTGGCAAATTTGTATTGTGAGGGCAAAAAAGAGAGTAAAATTTTAGATTCTGTAGTACTAGTATGCAAAATATTAATCCTTTTTTGCCAGTACAGTTTTCAGTTTTCCTCCACATACAAAGGAACCTTGGAATAGCACAGTAATTTCAGAAATGAATACAATTTTTCTAAATTATGCTTTGTGGTTGTTAAGAAATGGGTTACCTTAGTAATTTGAAAACAGATTTTTTGGGGCACTTGACTTAGGGTGGCTGTATAACTGCACTAGATCTCAAATACCATTAGTACAAGCTAATGCACTACAGAACAGAGAGAAAGCGTTTGTGAAGCCTGGACTCTGCATGTAACAACCTCTGGGCAAGGTATCTGATACACAGAGACACACAATGCTCCAGTTACCTCTGACTTTTGTGGAACACGACCCTTCAAACTGCCTTGTCTCTTTTCTTCCACCTCATCCTTTCTCAATATGCAATTTGAAGATAAAATGCAATTCATTTTTATATTTAGATATTAGGGGTCATTGTGTTGTTTTCACAAATGGGTTTTGTTCTATCAGCTCTTTACCTGTTTTGTCTAAAAGGTTAAATGTTCCGTATTGTGTATCTAAAGTGTATAGCACAAGCAGAACACAACTGTTACAAGCAGGGTAAGCCTTCATAGACAGGTCTAAGAGAGCACAATGATTAAGACATTTCAGAATGAAATATAAAAGAACTGTTCTTCCGAGCTGTCACAATGGGAGAGTCCAATTTATGTCTGTGCGTACAAATGATAGAAAATTTATTGAAAGATGTTTGTATCCAGAGATAATTGTAGCACAGTTTACATCCATGAACAGAATGGGTCTTTTACTGCTTTTGACATCCTGGTATCATTCAAGCCTTTTGACAGGTTTAACATGACTACAAAACATATTCCCGTATTTCCATTCTATACATACATTAAATGCCTTTTTACAGCATATCAGCTTTTTATCAAATACTATTGTACACACCACAGTGGATTTGCAGACCAATATGCTTAGGAAAGAGCAAAATACAGGTGGAAATCTGTTTGCAAAAATAAATCTGTTATGTTTTAGGAGCTAGTTTTTGTCAGTGTAGTACAGCACAGAGTGTCATATGGCTGCATTTGTCCATCAGTGCCTTAGGAAAGAAATTAGGAAGCCACCATTTAATCCACTTCCCCCTTGGTTTTGGGTCTCATTTGCTACTGCCAATCACAAGCATCAATCCTGCCACAGTTGTGTGGATCAAGGAGCCAAGAAAGCTGCTTGCATCTTACACATCCTTTTTTCAGAGAAGACAAAAATACACTTCTGGAAGATCCAAATCATGTAAATAGACATATAAATTTTAAAAGTCAGGTCCTTGCTTCCTTCTGTGCCCCTGTGTAGCTAAATCTGTTCTGTATTTTTTATCTGCACTCTGTTTTTGTGTGCACATATGTTGAATTTCAACAGCCTGATTAAATCAGAAATGACTTTTAAAGATACACTTCTGAGCAAGAATGGAGGCATAACTAAGGATAAGCAGTTTTAGTCTTAAAGATAATTCATTTGCTTGATCATGTGACTGCTCCACCTCTGAGCTTATCATTACCATAAGTAAAGTGCCCACATATCAAGAGCACATATTCTCTCCACTTATGTTCATAAAATTCTGAATTAACTCACTGAATTTACATCTAGGCTGATAGCAATGACAATCCCTATGCTAGCAACTCTAATGAAAGTTATGTTTTCTGAGTGTGGCTATATGATCTAACTAGTGTTTAGATTAACTGAATTATACCACTGATTTGTGCTAGTGTTATACTTCACATGATTTTACTCTTTGGAATTGATCCAATGTAAAGTTCAATACCTGACAGACTGGGGGGGAGGGTGTTGTCATCTAGTCTGCTAGGTTTTCATCTATGGAATAATGTGTTTAAGGGATGCCCAGGCTCTTTAACACAGAGAACATTGCAGAAAAAATTCTCTCCAAAGCTGCATTGCTGATAGCATTATTCCAAGTGATCTGTTTTTGCCAAACATTGTATTTTCCCACAAAAAAAACCAACCCCAAAAAAATGGAAACTGGAGGAAAAGGCAGCTGCTGAAATTTCAGACTGCTTAAATTACTGTATCCACTGATGTCTTAGTAAAAGTCAGAACTCCGTAAACTTCAGAGTGAATAAAGTGGGAAGTGAGAGTAATTCTTAAACGATGTTAATTTACTGTAATATAAAGAAAAAACTATTTAAATAGTCATAAGTTACATAACTGACATTTTAAATAAACAGCTTGTTGCTAACAGCCTGACAAGCCTCTTCAAACTGAGGATGACGGTGCTAAGGCGAGGGTGGGAGAATTGCCTGTCATGTATTCTTGTCATGCTTGATGGGAAAGGGATTCATCTCACCTAACTCCTGAACTCCATCAGCTATGGGTGGATTTCAGCTCCAAAGCCAGACATGCAACTAGACATACATCCAGTGCCTTAGCTAAATTATATTCTTCCCTAATCCAGTCAGCTGATTCGGGGCAGTACAGAGAGATACTGAGATGGTCAAAAGTGGATGACTATTCCAGGGTGAGATTAATATCTTTCTCTCTTCTGCTCAATATATGGACTAGATCTGACATTCATCTCTGCATAACCTTTGGTGTTCAGCATCATCTGAGATTCCCCAGATGTCCAGGATGCCAGCTGAAGGCTGTCAGGTATGGCATGGCACCTATAGGCAGCCCACACCCTTTGGTTACAGCAGTTGGAGATTATGCTGTGTATCCTGGGGCTCCTCAGGCAACGTGTTAGGCAACTGAGTCGCACCCTCACTGATTATAGCAGAAGCTTAAAACAGCTGGCTCACATGCAGTTACCTTCCCGTACACATGTAAATTTAGTGTCTCAGTCTGTCTTAACATGGATATCTAATGCTGTTTGAGTTGTTCAAGCAATTTCTAGCTCCTTCTGGATTCTATTTACACCACGAATCATATTCACCACCTCTGCAGACATCTGAAATACTCTAGGCAAGAAACTGCACAAATACGTATGTTTAGCCAGTTGAAGCCTGCTTCAGCCTCTAATCTAAGCTAGTTGTCAAATTTCCTCTCCAGATAACAGAAAGGCACAGATACTTCCATGATTCTGTTAATCTCACTTGAATGGTTTAACGTATTTTAAAAATTCATTCTCTACTGAGTACAGTGGATAATAACAGAACTTTCTGAGAGTAAAAGAAACAACTTTCAGGTAGACAAAAGCAGTGAGAAGGTCCAAGAGACCTAGAATTATTTCACAATGAATCATTACCAGTATTAACTTAGCCTGTGTTGTGGAGCATCTGAGAACCTCAGTACAAATAATTTACTGACCAGAAACAGCAGAAAGACTTGTTAGGGAAAACAAGCAGCAGAACACATTGGGTTGCTATTACCATGAAGACTCTGAAAAAGGCACCAGAATACATAATGCTTGATTTATGAGTTATGTAGGCTCGCCCAAAGAGTCTTTTCCAAGCGCAAATAGTCTCTGAAAAAAGGGGTTATTGCAGAATGCTCCTTAGGATATATCATGGTGTTTAGTTTTCTCTAATTTAGCTTGTATTACTTGTCTCCCATATCTGTTTGAATAAGGGAAACCCCTTATCGCCAAAAGTCTTACCTCCAGGTCAAGGCACTACTGTGTATTTGAGTCTTAGCCTTACCTAATGCACTGTAAATCTTCAGTCTGGTGCCTAGGCCTGTGCTTGCCTTGCTTGCACTTCATCACAACGGGAGGTTTATAAACTCCAAAGCAAACACTGCCATACACCCACCAGGGCTTATCACAGCAGATCAAGCACAGGCTCTTCAGACCAGAACTTGTTTGTATCATTTTGACTTGGGCCATAGGTAAAGCAAGTTCAGGTCTTCTCCAAAGAGAACATAAACTTTCCCATTAATTTTAGTCAAGTCTGCAACTAAGCACCACTTGCTGTATGACTTCAAACATCTCAGAATGTCTGTTTCCCTGTGAGGTTTCAAACCATGGGGACAGAATACTCTTCAGGCTTCAGTGCTACCATTCTGCTACAGGAACCATGTGCACCTTTGAACACCATTTCACTGCAGATGATAGCTAGATCCATGGGGTCTTTGAAAATTTGAACTGCGAAAAAATATAGTATCTTAAAGTTTACTAAACTATTACATTCTATTACACTATTGTAATATTTTGAATTTAAATTCTGTACTATTTAGGAAGACTGTTCAGACACGACAGGGTAAAACTTCCATTTACCCAGACAGAATTTTATATTCCTACAAAGACAATCAAGAAAATACTCTGCCTTCTGCTTGCATACTACTGCCTTTGCCAACACCTTACCTAATTTTGTACGTGGACATTTATCCAGGTCACAAAAATCACCTAAAAGCCCCTTCTGGATGATAGAGTTGGGGTTTTTTTAACTATAGAGCTACATCTCCGTAGATCACTGCAAGTAACTGAAAGTGGTATATGTTATATAGCTCTCTGGTTTCATTTTAACATGGAAATCGGTCTTTGGATTCAAGTGAACTCATAATCTCATTTTCCTGGAATATTAAGAAAGAACAGTACATCAAAAAGGGCAGAAAGAAATCTGTTATGTAACTACAAAACAGGGGGGAAAAAAGAATAATAAGGTGTAATTGAAGAGGAATCTTTTTCAGTCAAGATTTTAGTAGAAGTTTCATTCGACAGTTCTATGATCAATGTTTTATTCAAATTTAGTAAAATAAAACCTAATAACAGAGAAAGAGCTTTGAAAAATATAGTTAATAGTATCTTTCCCAATATTTTATCATGTCACATACTGAACAAAGTTAATGTAATATAGCTACAATAATGTATAAAAATAAAAAAAATTGATTTGAGAATGAGTCACAATTATTCAGTTACATTATTATATATTTTTGGAAATTTGATTTTGTCAATTTTTTTTACGTGAATGTAACATTTATAATTGTAAATGAGAAAATTAGCATCAGAGCACATTAAAAAAATAGAGGAATCATTATGCTTAGCATGCGTGACTCACTGAAGTGTGGTGAGTAGGAGGTTCTGTGTAGTAACCTGAATTGTACTGAAGATACAGTACACTTTGTATGCTTTTTCTCTCTCTCTCTTCAGAGGCTCATGAACCAAACCTCCATGCATTACAGATGAATAGAATTTTGGATATTTTTCTTAACCAATTCTATGTGATTATTAAAGATGTACAAGCTGTTTTACAAACAGTGGGATGGAAACAGGCTAAAGGAACAGAAGCTAAGGCACAAAACTGAGACAAGCCTATCTGCTTTTCTGAAAATGATTGCCTGTTGTAATCAACATAACTTTTATAGTAGGAACATCTTCCACATGTCAGCTAATACGGCCTAAATGATTCTGTAGTTTTTGGGCTCAGGTCCATACAAGTCAGTCAAATCACATTATTGCATGCAGATGCTGAAAATTCTGCTGGCCTCAGTGCTCTGCAGACTCATTTTTCATCCTGCTTACGCCGACTCAGAATGCAAGCGTAAAAAGACTTCAAGTGAATCAAACTTCAGAAACACAAATTCCAGCCACAGTGAATAACTGGACTCGTCTGACCAAGTGACAAAAAGCTAGTATTACAAAATTTTATTCTAGGAAAAAATAAATTAAAGGATAACAGTCATTTCCACAGAGTGCACAAAGAAGAAATGAACAGAGAATGAACTTAGCTAACCCCTGCAAAACTTATCCCTAAACCAGAACAAATATAGATTAATTCCAATTGCCCAATCACTCTTCTAACTCCACAGAATTACATCAAATATTTCCCTTCATCTGGTTGTCCCTTCAGACCCATCTTTCCTCCTCAAAAGCAGGAAACGGTAATGTGAATTCTGGAGGCCTGAACAATTTCACATCTATTTTGTTCTACTATAGAACCTACAAGTCTGGTTTTGTTACATTATTCCTTGCAATGTATTTATCAATAAGAACAAGCATGACAAATTCATCCCGTATTCATTTTTAGATATTATCGTATTTTACAAATTTAGGCTATCTAAGCAAGTAGAAGTACTGTCATCTCACAAGCACTGGCAAGTATTAACTACTTATAAATAGACTTTTTCCACATTATTGAATTGTTACAGTATACATACTGTGATTTCTATGGATTTGTTTAAAAAGAAAGGAGGAAATCTGTATTTCCTACAAAAAATACAACCTGAAAAATTCACTACCACTAGCTCCTTCTTATACTCTTATAGTCAGTTTTGCTCACAAATTCTCTACTTTCCCTGAAAAATATCTCAGTGCAGGAAGGCAGGTTTTAGTCACCCAGAATGATTTCACTGCATGACTGAAGGTCAAATCAGAAGGAATGTTTGGGAGGACTAGGAAGGAGATGGGTAAACAAAGAAACAGAATGAGGTGGATCTCATTACAAGCAGTTGACCTGATGGGCTTTCTCATCAGGACTGTTGAACACTGCTCTGGCTCCCTAAGTGACTTGCAGCTCTGTACACAGAGCAGTACCTCCCTTCCCAAAGACCACCTTCAAAAAGTGATCTTGAAATCTTTTTTATAATGCTGAAAAGTTGCTGAGATACTTAATTAACATCATATACAATTTTGTGTGCATGTAAAAGAAGAAGGAATGTAAAAAGACAAATCATGAATCATCCGTTTTAAGCATCCTTTTACTGGATGTAACCACTAAGGTAAATAGGGGTCTCAAGACAACTGTCAGGTAAAAAATGGAAATAGGAGGCTAATGAAAGGAGATCTTTCAAAAGAAAATTGTTTTAAGGGTAAACTGATGACTTAGAGGGGAGGGATGACAGTACATAGATGGATAAAGCTACGAGGAGAATCTCAAAATGCAATCAAGATCATCATTCTTTCAATCTCCCTCAGCTTCCTTGATTTTGATTGTGGCCTCGAGGCATGAGTGCAACACACACACACTAAATAACAAACAGTGCAATAGGTCTTTAAGGCATTCTCTATTTCAGAGGAGCTCTTGACCTATGAACATCCTGGAAATAGTTTTTTTGGCACTGTCATAAATAAATTGGGCCATTTGTTGCTTGAGGGGGCCATTCTGGCAAGACTTTTCAGAACATAAAATAGGCCATGGCTACTGACAGAGGTTGAACATGTCCTTTTGAGTGCATTGAAAAGTTGCTAAAGAATACAAATGGACTGAAAAAAATAGTATAAACAAAAAAAAAATCATATATTTATATTCTTCATTCATTTTAAGTTTGGAGAAAAGCTTCAAGTCTTTGCTGTGTTTATAATATAGAAGTTAAGAGCTGTCCATGTCTTTAAAAATATTGACTTCCTAAAAAGAAAATGAATAAACTAATTGGCAATGTTCATAAAACTAAAGTATTTACATTAATTAAAATTCCAAATTTTTCTTTTTTTATTTGGAAATACTGAAATAGAAAAGCTTTCCAACAAAAGTAGGGAGCTTTCTTATTAGAGAGCATTTCTACAATCCAAAGTCCTAGGACTTACAGGATGTAGGATTGCAAAGGGGCTCGAATGTTTTGCATTACTCTAAAAGAATTCTGAAGTCAAATTTCTGAAAAAGCAACCAGAAAGCTGCTTCACACCTCAGTGTCACAAAATTGTTGACCAACACCAACATATTTGCTCGTTAGCCTACCTACAGGCTCCTTCAGGTTATGAAAAATCTTAGTTCCCTGCTGTATAATGGACCAGATTAAACAGAAAAAAAAAAATTTACAATCATATTCAGCAGTTGTATCTCTTTCCTGGTGGTAGTTTTGTAGAGAGCAAAAAGCCAAATAATTCAGGCCGGAGAAACAAAAGTGTTTGCTCCATGTGGAATTAAACATCTCTTGTACAAGAGGTGAACATTGCCCAAGGAACATATTTAGTTTAAATCCATGACTGTGGTTCAAGTGCGACAAGTATCCTGTGTGAACTTCTGATTTAGAGGATGAAGTATCCTTGTCCAGAATCCCATATGATTTTTACCTGCATATGTCCTGCTTTATCAAAAATGTCACACTGGTTACCAAAATTATTTATGAATTGCCCACACAGAGTTGGATTGCCCCCTTGGCACGTTGCATTAAAACTGGAGATCCAATAAACCCCAGAGATCTCCAATGTCAGGTGCTCACTCTGAGCAATTATTAAAAAACCAAATAGACAAGGTCTCCTGTAATTGATATCTTGGGATTTTCAGTCAACCAGGTGAAAAATTCCCAGCCTTGTATAGAAGAAAGTAAATCTGTCTAGATGTTTTCTAGTTGAAAGCCTTGTCAAAATGAAAATTCACTAGCATTTACATATTCTGTGGCAATATGCCAATTTCTATGCATTTCTGATGGATAGTTTAAATACACTTTAAAATATGTTCATCCATCTCTCCAAATATTGTTTATGTACCTGTTAAACCTTAACCTTACATGATTTCCAAGCACCAGGGGTTTTCACGTAGAGAGTAATGCTTTCCCCCCCCCCGCCCCGTGACTAGGAATCCAACTTTCCACTCATTTTCAGAAGTGAAAGCTTATGTTTCCTTGCTTAGCTTAGATATATTACTTTTCTATTTGAAAATTAGCTTTGCTTGTGTAGGTGTGGCTGGACTCTTCATCCAAAGTGGCCGCCTCAAAAGCTCAAAAATCATCAGTCAACCCTCACAACACAGCAAATCCCACAATTACAATGAAAAATCATGTGATAGGACAGTTCTTTTGGAAATCTAAAAACATGCTGCTTATAGAACTGATAAATGTCCAGAAACATCCCCTTCAAACTTCTCCTAAAATTCATAGATTCAGTAAAATTAGAGCATTTGCTGAGCAGTTCAGCTTCACCAAGTACCTGCCAAGTCTCCTGATCAGCCCTGTAGCAGTTTAGTTCAGGGTCAGAGATCCCAGAGTTGCCAGCGTGCATGCCAGCTGGAATGAAAGAGATATAAATAAAACATGTTGGAGAGGGTGGTAGTGAGGGAAAGTCGTTGTTCTTTTCCTGTGCATCCCTGCAGTTGGCAATCACAATTCCACAGCAGCCCTGACTGAACCACCCCGTCCAGAATAAAGAAATGTTTGTGTTGTTTATAGCAGTAGGGCAGATTGCAAATATGAAAATGCATTCATCATGTAATTAGGAAAGTTAGCACACAATGCAAGCTCAGGTTTGAATGCTACACCTGTATCCAGGCTGGAAATATGCAAGTGGTAATTGACCTACCACTGGTAGCAGTGTATGTAGACAATATTCAGTGCCTAGGTAAGGATCCAGCATACCTGGCAGTCACATTCTTCACAATCAAAATGTTTATCGTTATTGGCATTTATTAAACTTTAATTGTTTTTCCTGAAGTTTTTCATGCCAGGTATCTGCTTAAAGCTGATTCATTTTGATGTTTCTGATAAAAATGTTCAGTCATCTCCAAGAATGATAGCAGAGGAGGATCCACACAGTGGCTGTTCTGAAAACCTCTTGCATCACTTTCAATGAACCTTAGATAGCTCAAATGCATCTTTACTTGACATAAGAGATACACAAAACAGAGATGGAGAAGAGAAAAATGAGGGGAAAGAGAAGTAAAATAAAGGGGGAATAGTTCAATAAATCTTCTGCTTCCATCAGAGTTGATTCATTCTGTGCATAGTATTCAAGACAGTCACTTCACGTAATTTCTGGCAGAAATTTATCAGACGTTACTTTGAGTATTGTACTTAAGGAGGAAAATAAAATAAGACCACAAACTCGACCTGGTATTCAGGAAGATGTCTCATTGCATTGTCTTCAGGTAGCAGAAGTAATTTTGTCTGACATCTTCCAGTTAGTAATAATGCCCTGATTTCATATGCCACTGGCATACTAGCCCATTACTTAATTGGTTAATAAACAGGTATATCCAATAATCATGGTGGACTGTGCCAAACTGCCAGTCTTTGTTCCAGAAACATATGCTGGCAATTAATAATGATGATTTAATAAAAGGATCTATTACAAGCAGTTTTTGGTTGCTATGAATTTGTACAAGGGAAAAAGCACATTCAGGCTTTGAAGGTCTTCTGCATCTATGAGGAAAGAAAACAAGCGAAGTGGCTGATGTAGTATGGGTGCTTTCCCTTGATTAAGTGAAGAGGATGACAAAGAAAGCAAGCAAACACAAGATCCATCCAGAACTGCGAGATATCAAGCTGTAGGGATTCTATGATAACAGTGCTAAGAGACTGCATTAACGCAGCCAGAAAATACAAGCAGATAATCAACTGACAGTGAAAATGGCAGGGTGGATTAATCTGGTTCAACAGGGAGTCTTTATTCAGAGGGACTGACACTGCTGTGTCGTGACGCAGTTCGGAGGGCTACAGCAAGGCCGGCATGTGGCTCTGCCAGAACAATAGTGATTGACTACAGATGGGCACTTCCTCTCCAAAAACACTCCTCACAGCTCGCTGGCAGGGAGGGATACGCAGACACGAGCTCCAGTCTCCATGGTAACCACTTACTTCAGCGTGACATCAAGCCCAGATCAAAACTCCATAGGCGTCAGATAGTACATGCTGTTTCTTTCCTTGAATTAATAATATTGATTTAAAAGGCAGGTTCCATTAACTGTTTCTACTCTATGCTGGGGATAATTACTGTCTTTGGTGCCGGTATTATTCCAGTGACTTGAAAACAGGAAGCGCAGCATCGAGTTAAATAATTCATGCTGTGCTGCTGCTCACTCTGTTCTTGGAAGCAGAATTATTGCTAACTGGGCATGGTAATTTCAGCACAGGGGTGATAGGATTACGAAATGTCTAATTGCCCTCTCATGCGATAAGATTACTTTTCTGAAAATGCTTTAATTCTTCCAAGCAGAGGCAAACAATCCAGACAAGTGACAAAACAAGAACAGCCTGCAGGAATACCGCTGAGATTTTCCTTCTGAAAGCAGTGAAAAGTGCAGTCAAGGCTTCATTCTCCTTCCCACCCCCTGTGCCCTTCCCTTCCCGAAAAAAACGCTTTTCAGAAGTAAACAGCCAATGATGAGAGTCTAGAGGGGAGGGAGTTCCTTATGCTACTCCTTAGGAAGTGCTTCCTCATTCAATTATATGATGTTACCAGGCTCTGTGGGGCTTCTCAGTTAATCTTCCAAAGCTGCAAGGTTGGTAGTTGTGATAAAGTGTGTCAGGGTGGGCTTGCTTGTAAAATTGGAGAAAAGTGGAAGAAAAAGTTTCAGGTTTCTGTGACACATGCTAAGTGCCTCAAGGAGAAAAACCTGAACAAAACAGGACAGTTCCACTTCTCACTGAGGGCTGGAAATCAGCGATTTTTTTTTTACAGTCTGGGCAGAAATATTTTTGGCATCTGAACAAGCTTTTTTGTTCACAAAAAGAAAGCTGCAGCTTTGGGGATATATAAGGAGACTGAGCGTGTGCTAGCATTCAAGAATGTCAGAGACAATGAGTCGCCTGGGCAAGAGGTCACCCAATGCCTAAGCAAATGTTCTTACTCACTATGAGAAGTGCTGATTAGCTGGCTTGTTTGGAAATCTTGAAGGAGAATGGATTTCTTGAAGGAACTGAAGGTTCATCTGATTCTGCATTTGCACTGGAGGAAAACACATACACTCAATGAACTTCCACAGCAGACTAAAAACTACCTACAGAACTCAGGGGCTCACAGGACTAAGCAGTTAAAGTAGGCAAGAGCAGGTTAACTGCTTCAGAGCAAGAGTTCACCTAACCCAGTAACCATAAGCCTACACCAGGAGAATGGAAGAAGAGGGCAACAACAGGCCACCAAGTGCAAGAACAGGGAAGTAACTGCATTTTCCCCATTTTTTCCCCTGCCTACTTTCTTCAGATGGGGACCTGTCAAATTTACATATGCAGCCTATTTAAAATCTCCAAAGGATACTTCTTCCATTTCTACAATTTCCACTGCAAGAAAAAGCCTGTTTTTATCCACAACATCCTTTGGCAAGAAATTAATAGATCTAATACTTATTTTAACTAAAGCTTTTTTCCTTTTCTTTTGTTGCAAAACTGGCATCTACTATATTTATCCCAGAGCCCCTGTTTCCTAAACAGGCAGTGAAGTGTCAGCCTCTGTGAAACCCTTCCATGTCACTCAGAAGTGGAGTGGGAGAAGACAGTCTGGATTGCTGCCCAAGTTTAGGTAGATATTTGAATATATGAGTTTTCATACAGGAGAGATTTAAATGGGCAGAATTATTTATCTAATGATTTCTTGTTCAAATTACTTGAAAATATATATATTAGTCACAAGATTAACGTGGTGTGGTGCTAATGGGAGTAGTTCAGTGAGGACAGTCCTGGTTTTGTGACAAAGAAGGATCCAAAACTGGAAAGACAGGACCATTTAAAGAATCTGAATGAGCTGAGACACTGATTATCAGGTCTATATTAAAGTTACTCCAGGTATTGTGCAATCTAAGACATCAGTCTGCATTTTCCTTTGGTCTGACCTCACTGTGCACATGGTGCATAACCTGCAGTGGTGGTTCCCACCAGCCACGAACGGAATGAGAAACAGTTCTGAGGTGTTCAGCATCACACCTTCTACTTGCTGGCAACTGCTAGCCATGACTGTCCTTCAAACTCAGGGTTAGGGTCTGGGCACAGCCGGGGGCTGTTGTTTTCTGACTAACTCAGAGCAATTGACATTTTTAAAAATGGATTGTTGAAATGTGCTAGTCATAACATTCTGTTATCTTCTTCCCAACTTCACAAAGCGCATGCTTAATTCAGCCATTCCATCTAAATGCTTTTTACTGTGTAGATCTCAGTGTCTTTCCCACAGCCATCTGTCAGTGGTACTGACACAGTTCACAGGGCTTTGGAATTAAAAATCAGAATCACCACAACAAAATTCAAGATAAGGGGAAATATACTGAATATTGTTTTCTCTCTTACATACACATGCATACATGTATATATTTATATAGTTGGGTCTCTGACTAGATGATGCTTATGGGTCTCTTCCAACTAGAGATATTCTATAATTTTATGATTTAAAAATATGCAAAATTGATAAGACTGTTCCATTTCTGTTTCTACTCTTTAACACCACTAGGATAGAGGGTTTATTCTACCCTCCTGTATCCACTGTCCCAATGTTGAACTAATGTACAGGAGCTCCCTATCACATGCAGGCCCCAGGCCTATGGTAATGCTCTTTGTGCAAGCATGGGAAAACAAGAGGATCTCTCAAGAGAACAGATATAAATATGAAAATACACATGAAAACTAAGGGAGACAATGAGAAAATACTAATACATTTTAAAGATGGTTTATAGATTGACATACTAGCTGTCAACCAGAAACACAAGAGAGCTTAGCACTTCATTAGGAACAACCATCCACAGACTGAGATGCAGTATGTAAGAGAATGAAGCCGGCCCTTTGAAAATACATACAGGGGGAGAACATATTTGGGACAAAAGTGAGGGAATAGATGCTAGGACTAGAGAAAAAAATTTAAGGCCTGCTTTCTTGTGAAATTAGCCTCTTTAAATAATTTAAAGTGCTACAAATGTTATCCTAAGCTGTATCTGGCCTCAGAAGTCCCAAAATCAGCTAACTTGGTTCCCCACACAAGGCAGCATAGCTCAGGGGCTGACTGCACTGTTAGTCATCACACAGGAGTGTTGTAGACAAAATAGTTGTTGGCACATGAGAAGAATGGACTTTGTAAGAAGTATCTTTTATCAGGTTACCTGACATAACGGGAAGCAATAGACAGGATTCTGAGGATAAAATCTTTCAGAGCAGGAAAACACACTGCATTGTCTCTACTCATGTGGAGTTCCTCATAAGATTTTTATGGTGCTTGTAATTTCAGGCAATTAACTTATGAAATATGTATATAATGCTGATTAATAGCATATTATAACAATATTAGCATAATAATATTGTCATTGCCTAAAGTTATGTGATCTGCAGTAAAAAAACAGCAATTGGAGATATACAGGAAAGTGGTTAAATACCAACAGGAATGTACAGACAAAAAAGACATGGAAGTAAGACCTTGAAACAAAAGCTATTGGATATCCTTTCAAAGCTGGACTGTTTTCTACTCAAATGTGTAACAATTGGTACGAACATTGTTTCAATCTTTGCAATATTGCCGCAACATTTTATTTTCAATATGTATTTTGACATGGGTTTCTTAAGGCATATACAGCTTAACTGATGGTACATTTCCTTGTCAGACCACACTTATTACATTTTGTATTATTGATTAATTTTCAGTGAATTGGAAAGAGAAGTCAAGATGCAAAAGATAATGAAATTCCTGCAAGTTCCATGAATAATATTGCTTGGTTAAAGGAGAACACTAGAAAGGAAAAGACAGGCAGAATTCATCTGTTATGTGTCTTGTTTTGGCAGCAGAACACATGTACCTACTGGCCAGTCAGCCAAGTGTACTGACTGGCAAACACAAACGTGCACAGCTTTGGGTAGTCGCAGCTAATGACTAATTTCATCTGTTCTGTGGTTCATGAAACAACCTACTATTACAGCCTTATCTGCAGAAGTGTTGCAATACTAAAAACTGGCAAAATTGTCAGTAATGTTGAAGACATATGTTATCTCTACTGTCTAGACAAGTCAACTTCACATTACAAATAGCCTTACAAGTATATAAAAGCTCATGAAAGCCATCTTCTGCAACAGAACATCCTACCAAATGCAGTGTTAAAATGCCACAGGGGTATATCCAGATTTCAATATTCACAATTTTTAACATCTTATAAACTAAGGCTTGGCATCACTGGAGAGTACCAACAACAATCATCTTGTACCTTTAGTTGGTGTGTTAGGTGACACTGTGGAGCCCTGGAATAGAGATGTATGAAAGGAAGTAACTGAGGGTACAGCAGCCTAATGTTGGAAGATGATCTGAAATGCATGTTTGACTCCAACCCATGCAGCGTTCCTGTCCACCCCCACCCAATGACAGCACTGTATCACCAAGCAATCAGACACTTCAGGGACCGTTCTGCTAAAAACCACTTATTTTGCACTGGGTTTGCCTTTTAATAGGATGAATTTCATAATCCAGACGACCACAATGAGTGGTTCAAGAGTTCTCCTCTGGCAGCAAGGGAGGAGCTTGTTTCTTTCACAGACAGGGCAGACTTAGCTTATGAAACCATAGCTCTAAGATAATTCAACAAACCACTACTTGTATTTCACATGAGTGCTTTGCTAAAGGGACACATTGGGAAGACAAGACTGCACAAGAGGTGCTAAAAAATATATTTTCCCTGATCTGCAATCAGCCTAGAATCTGCATCACATTCCCGGTGCTCTGAAGGGACTGAAGTGGCCCATGAGCTCTGAAGGGATGTTTAGCAAGGAGAACTATTGTATTAGTATGTGAGAAAGATGTTTACATGGGAATACATATGTAGACAGAAAAATATTAGAGTGAATAAAGATTCAGTAATATCTCAGTTGCAGCAATTGGGTGCAATGATTTTGGCCCCATTTTTGTTATGGACCACAATGTGGCTTGAATAGTTCCTTAAAACATGTGCTAGAAACTATGCTTAGTGCCTGTACAATTTTTTTTAAAAATACATGAACAAATCGCAAATATATGCACTCATCTGGTCACACTGACTATTCCCTTACACCATAATATTTAGTGGTTTGTATATAAATTTGAATGCCACAATGATAAACCTTGGCACTATAAATAGACTGACTTGCAAACCCTGACTTTTAAAAAGCACAGTTCTATTCTGAGCTGGAACAATATGTTGTCCTTGGAAGCCTATTTTAAAGCTTTTCTTTAAGTGCAGGTTTTCTTTGTTCAATGTTTTGTCACCGCAATGCAATGCTCCTATTGACAGTAGTAGCAAGAGCTGAAAAGAGTTTTTTACAGAGAAGGTTTTTTGTTTGTTTATTTGGGTGTTTTGTATATATAAACATCGTTGAATGCCTGCAATTTCATTTGAAGGACAACAAGAGGTCTTCAGCTCCTCAGATAAAATAAGTGCTAGAAAATTGTTGCACTTATAGTATATGCCTGTCTGCCCACTCATCTCTTACTCACTTTTCCTGTCTTTAATCAGATGCTGTTGTTACAGAGTAACAGTTTTATCTGCTAGATGAAAAAAAAAATTTAAAAAAAAAAATATATATAAACCTTGTTGTTAATTATTAGCACTCCAGGATCCTCAGATAATGCAATCTCCCTTTAATTTGATATTACACCCTGTTTCTCAAACAGTGTAGGGAATAAGAAAAGAAAAACCATTTTAACAGAAAATGCCTTCTTAAGTTTGGTAGTTGTGTGAGCATGGCCAGGCCATGTGTTCCACAGAGGTCCCACATGCACACAGTCCATGTCTCCAGCTGGGGCTGCCCGCAAGCCCCCGGGGAATGCCACCTGCATGGTAAGCAGCAGGCAGTCCCTGGAGATTGCTTCTCCAGCTACAATTTCTCCTTAATGAGAAGGGGGAGGGGAGGAAGTGTTCTGAATTATAAAGGCAGAATGGGAAACCCCTGAAGTGACAAAATGCTGAATTATTCATTGTGCAGTTTCTAATTGTTCTCGAAGTTAGAAGTTAGTTGGTACCATTTGTAGCTAAATCAGTTCAACATTGCCATTTTTTCCTCCTCTCCCTCGTTCCACAGTACTAGAAAAGGGAGGGAGAAGGAAAGACATTCCTGAAATGCTCACATCAGCTGCAGTCCAGCAGTGAGCCAGAACTGAAAACCAAATGCAGGTTAAAAACTATATGTTGCCAGTTATCTATAGGCATACATTGCAATCTCAGTTTTGAAATTTAACAAAATTTCTCATTAAAAGTCACAGCAATTTTGGGTCTACATCAGACCAGCCTCACCTGCTGCCTATTTTCATGTTGGGTATCTAGCATTAAGAGCTTTAGATACAGCATCAAGAAACACAGTGCTGAACAATTCTTGGCTAAACTGTCCACGAGGAAAATATTTTCCCGTCCTTCCTGGAAGGAGATAGTGATTGGACAATGCCCGGGTGCACAGAGCTGTGCACTGTTAAAAGAAGAGAATCACAATTACACACGGCATAATCCAGATTAACCTGCAGCTCCAGTTGGAATAGTGAAGTGACATCAGATAGTGACATCAGACAATAACAGCTCATTCCATATATTAAGTATGCAGTGTGAGAGGAAGAATTACATTTCAAATGCTGTTTTTTGAAATTTTGTCTGCTATGCTCTACATAAGTAAATAGCTAATTAGGGACATCCACTTGGCATAGTGTTTGCATGCATTATTACTCATTCCTTTATCATTTCATATCTTGAAACCATGTTTCCCCATCTAAATTAAGAATTCCCAACCTTTGCATCCCACATTTGTGTTTTCCGAACTTCTGTCCTTTGGCTCTAAAATCCTTCTGGTTTTATTGTAGCCTTTCGAGATGGTAAGATTAGAACTCATTGATTCATGTAATGGCATTATACATGCTAACATGTTGTTTCCTTTTTGACCACCAATGCAGAATGAGCAAAGGTCAATTAATCTGACACCACTGCTTATCCTTCCGATCAATATTGCCTCATTGTTTCCTTGTTCTCCCACATCTGCCTGTCTGTTGGTACACTCAGATTGCAAGGTTTTTCAGGCTACAGATTTTTTACTGTCTGTGTGTAATGGATGTGCACAGCAGAGGCCTGATCAGTGACTGAAGATTTTGTTGCAATACAAATAGTTAATACACAAATGACAAAGAATAAAGGCTTCACACTGATGCCTTAGTATTTTTTTTTCCCAGAGTGACTTCAGCTGATTTAAAACCCAGTAATGTGTATAAATCAAATTATTTACTGGAATATACATTACTTAGCATTTATCTTTATTGAATTTCATTTGCCATCGAGCTGCACAACTCATTAGATTCCCTAAATCTATTAAATACAAAGTCTCAGATGGATATTCTGTCTTGGTAAGTCTCTATGCTGCAGATAGCTAGAAGCTAGGAAGGTATACCAGGAGAAATATTAATGTTTGCCTTTCTTCTTGGTATGTTCTTTTCCTACACGTTTGCTATCAGAAATATCCTGGAGAAAGCTGATTTATAATCTGGCCCAGTATAGCTATTCTAATGTTCTTAGGTCTTTCTGAAGTTTCCTGAGTTGGTTAATATTAATAGCTGTGTCATATAAAGATTTTGCCACCTTTTTGCTCTTTCCTTCTGTGTGAACATTTTTAACTGTATGTAAACGAAATAAAAGGTCAGGCAACCTCACTTTCTTTTTTTTTTAATGAAATTTGAATGCCTTTTGTATCACTCACCAGGTTATTACTCCATGACAGTACCATAAACCTATAAACCAATTATTATTTAGCTGCCCCAAGGTCTTTCCATGTGGGATTTAGCAAGTACTTTAAATACCACATTCAATGTTTCCAATCCTATTCTGCCTACCATTTTGTTTACATACACTGGAAAGTCTTCAGAGCCAAACCCCCATTGCATTCTTGTGTGAAGTCAAGCTTGTTTATTTTCCTTTCACCAGGAAGTTTTAGAAATTATATCTGAATTACTGTTTAAACCATTGTCCCAGTTATTCAAAGAAAACTTGTCAGTATTCAGTGTTCAAGATCTTTCTCAAAGCAGTTTTGGAGAGGTACACATCATCCACTCAAACACTCACACAAACTTGAGAATTAAGAACTACTAATCACTTTAATTAGAAGTTACAAACCTCTATTATACTCTCAGCAGCTCCACTCTCAAACTCCAGCACTCAGACACATGTACAGTCCCATGCTCAGGACCTGCTGCTCATCAGTTAATCAATTTGTCTGAGTGTCTTTATTTCTGATAATACCTGAACCTTATTATTTTTCAAGAGGTTATCCTCTGAGAGGGGTAGAAATAATTTGTCTTCCCTGTAATGTTCTTTTTAATTGCTCTCCCTGATGTTCATGCAAACCAACCAATTAAATCTCTAGAAGCTTTTCTGTTTACAGTGTGGCACTAAATGTTATTTATTTTTTCTATGTAGCTATTTGCTATTCAAACTCCATTTTACCATTACACATTTTCATCGCCTGTTTTACGTGTGACATCGCTTGAGTTCCATATCCTGGGAGACATCTGTTTGACTGGAGTAATTCTGAGAGCCTTGCATGGCACCCATGCTACCCTCCCTTCCAAAACACAGGCACACAAACTTCTGAGTGCTTGCCAGCACTTTGCTCCCAGCTTCTATCTGCAGTTACTGCACATCCACTGTGGCCTCAGGACCCCAGAATTGCCTGATGTCAATATACAAGAATGGGTTCAGCACCAAGAGCCATATGTGGAGGCTGTGCTTCGGAACTATATCCTGATACACAATCATGGGTATGCTCTTCATGTCTGTGATGTATTATTCATGAAATGTCTTTAAAGAAGCATCATTTTGAAGGGTAATATGTCTCCGCGCTGTGACAGATTTAAAGAAACAGTACTTTAACTCCAGCTTTTCTGACAGTGACCATCGGTTTCTGTCTGGAAGGACTACTTAATCATTCCAAATGCTGGGCAGCTTGAACAGCATCAGTATGTTTCACCAAAATAACTAGATGCTCTCTAAATTAGAATACTCTGACTCTGCAGGTTGTCCATTAACTGTCCATAACAGATTCATTAATTAGAACAAGGTAGAGCACTACCTACTGTTACAAGGCAGAGTTTATTATGAAGTGACGATAATTAAATAGATAAGTATGAAATCACTCAGAGCACCATGTAAATGCTTCCCTAGAGCACTCCCTAGCCTGGGCAGTTTAAATTAAAAGGGCTAAGCTAATTCTTTATAACCTCAAAATTATATTTGCAAGAATAGAAGCTTTTATGCAGGTCTAGGAAAAGGCAATTTGAAGTGCTGCTCATATTGAGGTCAAAATAATCTTGACTACTGAAACTTTTCTGCTTCATCTGTTCTTGTGCTGGCCACAGTTCTACTGGCTACATCTACACCAGTGAATTAAATGGGCCATGGATCACTCTGTGGACCTGAGGCCAGCTGGCAGTGTGCAGCTCCTATTGGTCCACAGAGCTAAGCACTCTTCCCTCCCGGAACAGAGTAGCCAAGTCCAAATGGCCTATTAGGAGTGATCTCCTGTCCCTACTGACTCCCCAAGGGTGCCCAGGCACAGCTGGCTAGAACAATACCAGGCTGGGGATCACGCTAACAATTAACAGTACTGTTAATCACAGAGAGCTCTTGAACCCGTTCCTGAACTATTTAGATTCCCAGCACAAACTTAGTGATTGTATTTCCAAAAGGACTCAATAAACACTTTTGATATATTTACAGTCTCCCAAAATAAAAAAATAAATGCTTCATTCTCTCAGAAGTTATTATTTATAAATTGTAAAAAAAACTACAAGTGGTACTTGCAAAACATGTTTTCCTTGGTCCCAAAAGTGTGTATTCTCTCCTAATTCTACCTTAAATGATGAAGAACCTAACTTCAGACAGCAGTTCAGCGGGAAGCGCTGTCAAGAAGTTAGTGCGATGGCAGGTTTGCTAACAGAGAATAAATTACTAACCACCAGCTGAACTGCAAAAAGCTGATGTTCATGAAGGAGACAAGAGCTGAGGGTTTCGTGTACCAAACCCCCAACTCATCTGTCCTGAATGTATTTATCTGTGAACTGCCAGTCATGGTAAGTCACTGCTCTGTGAAGTCAGCTGCATCAAAGAACTTTTTTTGTTTTCCATGGGGCTTTGGGAAGGGCTCTGATAGCTTTTTAGAGTAATCCTCTTTAGACCCATAACATATGCTAAAAACAAGTGGCTGTGAGTCATGACTTACTGGAAAGTGAGAGGATGGAATAATACCTGCAGATTTCTCTCCATTTCATCATGTTTCAAGAACTTAAAGGAAGACCTTCAAACTAAGGAGAAATAAAATATTTGATTACAGATGAAGATGCATGGAAAACAAGTTTTCCAGTCTGTAAAACATCAAGATGGGTGACTTGGTTCAAGACTGGAGAAAGTACAGAACAGCTTACAAAGCCTTAGAGAGAAGGAAGCCAATGTATAGAAGAGCTAATGAGTAGGACACTCACCCTGTGAGACACCTAAATACATGCTATGAATCTGAGAGAAGAGGAATTTCATCTTGCTTATCATACCTCAGGCTTATGACCTAACCACCAGACTGGTTTTTAATATGTGACTTTTTCCCCCTCACATTGGGCAAAAATGTGTTCCCTTCTGTGCCAGTTTTGATTGGGGTAGAGTCAATTTTCTTCACAGTGGCTGGTTCTGAATTTATGCTGAACCCAATGTTGATAATATAGAGATGTTTTTGTTATTGCTGAGCAGGGCTTACACAGAACCAAGGCCTCTTCTGCTCTTTGTCCTGCCACACTGGCAAGGACACCGGGGTTACGTGCCAGGTTGGGAGGACACACACCTGGACAGGTGACCACAGCTGACACAAGGGCTATTCCAGACCATATGACATCATGCTTGGTATATAAAGTGGGAGCAAGAAGGAGGAAGGGGGGGAATGTGGACTGATGGTGATGAAGGTCTGCTCTCCTGGGAATGGCTGAACACCTGCCTGCCCACGGGAAGCAATTAATGATTCCTTGTTTTGCTTTGCTTGCATGTGCAGCTCTTGCTTTACCTGTGAAACTGTCTTTATTTAAGCCTATGAATTTTCTCACTGTTACCCTTACAATTCCCTCCCCAGTCCTGCGGGTGGGGAAGAGGACAAGCAGCTGCGTGAGCCTTGGTTACTGGCTGGGGTTAAACCACAAGACCTTCAAAATAATTTCTCACATATGCTGCTGGAAGCCATAAATTTCTATTGCAAAATTTGATTTAACTGAATTGGCATTTTCCAAACAGAAACAATCTTGGCTTGCTCTGGTAATGGGTCCACATTATTTTAGGTTGTTTGAAGAATTTCACTGTGCAAAGTGCATTGCAACAGATACTTTATTCTGAAACACTGAAAAAACTGATTAGCTATAAATGTCAACAAAATCAATAACTAATTTCTTTAATGCTGTTAGAATTAAAATAATTAAACCAGCAATGAGAACTGTTAGTTCTCTTGTGTTCCTCAAGTGATGAACATTAAAAAAGATAGAAAGAAGAAAAGACATAATCAAATACTTGTGCTCTACAACTGAATGGCAAACACACTTTCAAAATTATTCGTGTTCTTCCTTATTAAATCTTCTGAAGCATCTTGCAGTTCATATTTTTTTTCTTTACTCCTACTTCCTCTGCAGTTCTATTTCTTAGATTTGTAACAATCTGACCTCTTTTGTTTTTTATGGAGCATTAATGTTTTATATTCCCTCAGTACTTTGACCTCTCTTTGTGTTATATCAGGTAATATTCAACTGAAAGATCCATGTACTCAAGAGAGATTTCCAAGAAATGACAGGGCAATTTCAGAGGTATTACCAATCATTAATGGTCACATTTGTTTTCTTTTTTTGTTTGGTTGAGGTTTTTCTTAATCTATTCATATTGGATTTTTTTCTCTGCACAATAAAGGAGACTTTTGTTATTCCCTTCAGTAGAGGGAAGGAAGAATCTTAAGAGAGTGTTCATTGAAAATGAATAGTAAAGAGCTTTGTTTCTGGGTCTAACGGTATGAAGCTCAGAACTTTCCGCAGCTTGTTTAGTAGAAAATTCTCTTTACACCTTAGAATGAAAAATTAACTAATTTCTAACAGTTGTTAAACATTTTTGTGTCCAGAAAACAATACTTGTGACACCTTTGAGACAACAAATATCAGTCCAAAGGAATATGTTCATATATTTCTCATTTACATGATACAGAGCTAGCTATACTAAATTGACTGCCATGATGATAATCCAAAACAAGAATAATACAAGTTGTTTCATTTGGTAAAGAAAGCAGTTTATGAACAGCTGCTTTCATGTGCATTCCTTTAATCTTGCCATGGTCTAGGGAGTAGTTTAATGATATCTCATTCTAAACCACCAAAAAAGAAAGTTTCTAATCTATAAAATCCAGCAAAAATATTCCAGATTTGCACTGTATGTTTTCTAAAATTACTTTCCTGGTCATGTCAATAAGTTTTCAATAGTTTGAATGTTCTCTTTAACAATGAAGCATTTATAGTTGTTGAAGTTCTGGAAAACAAAATCCCTCCTTTCTGTTGGTCATCTTCGTTTTTCATAATGGTTCGATATTTAAAGCTTGAAGGCACTGGCATCAGTGTGGCACAATCTGTATTTTAAAAATACTTTGTATATGCCAGCCATTATCATTAAATTGGATATCATTCAAATGACAATCTAAAATGTGTTAATAGTTCTATAAGACATTCAATAAATACATAACAATTTTATTGTGATATTTGCAAAACAAGTAGCATTTTTTGTGTTCCCAAGCCTTCTTTTTCATTATTGAAGCTGTTCACCTTGACCAGTATAGCTAAACTAAATTCATTATGTCATTTCCCCTCCATATCTTCATCCAGTATTTAATTCTATTCTTTGCAATATTGCCAACATTATCAGTGTCATCATATTTTATGTAAGTAATACTGACAGATAATGACCTCAATTAAGCCAACAGGAAAACATGAAAAGAACATCATGATTAGATTAAATAACCATAGTGAGTGAGTGAGCATCCCATGCCTAAATCAAAGGTTTCTGCTTGTTCTGACAGAATCAAGGATGACAGTATTCCCGTCAATAAATATAATAAATCCAATATATTGGCAGGTATCCTTTGCAGAATGGGGTTTACAGGATTCAAATTCATCATCACAAGCTCACTGTTGTGACTCCAGTGGTGTCTGCTGTCATCTGAAGGAGAATTGAAAAAATTCATTGGGAATTAACTATGAAAGGGAAACCAGAAGAAACCTTCAACAATTATTATAAATTTGTACTGTGTAAAGATTTACAACACGTATTTTATTAGAACAAATGTGTCTATAATTCAAAGATTACCCTCCTTTACACTTCATGTCATCTTTTTAAAACTGGGTATGCTTATAGCTGTGCTATATATAAATAATCTTTTCAACATGTCATCAAGTTCTTGGCCTCTATCATGTCTCAGGGTCTTACATCTTCCTTGTTTTAATTAGTAGTCATTCTTCTTGCACTGACATGATGAAAAAAAACGTATCTGACAACTTCCAGTATCAGTTTTTTTAACATATTTTGAACAGTACTCTAAATCTTTGAATTTTACCAGAACTTGAATTTTACCAGAACTTGAATTTTACCAGGCAACCCATATGGAAATGTGCTTGTTTGGGGGTTTTTGGTTGTTTGTTTCATTGAGGGGTTTTGCCAGTTCTGAATAAGTCTTCATTCTTGCAAGCATGATGGACTAAACAAGGTCTTCAGTATCTACCTGCTGGGCACCTGGCCAGTTCCTTTCTTTCACTGCAATTACAGTTTTGGCAAATTTTTGACACAACTATGCAACCATACTTCTGTCTGGCATATAGTAAAACATTATATAGGGTAAATTACTATTAATGATCAGCACTTAAGTAGCTCCTCAAAATCCTTCAAGCACATTAATTGATTAATACACAGCACTTGCACTGGAAGTGAAATGCATTCATAGTAAAGTCACAATGTACTACTAAAAAGTTGTGCTGTAATTGCATAGAGCTCTTTCTTTAATATTCTTTATTTGGTATGAGCATCTATTTTTCCCAACTGTTTCAAAACACAGTCAGCACTTACTTGCTTTATTTGCAAAGCAACTAATCAAGAATAGTAAATTCCTTCTATTTAAAGTAACTAAGATTAAATTTTTACAAACTGAAGCAAATAATAAAACACCAAAATCCTTCCAACTTTAAATAGGCTCCAGGCCTCTGCATTAGGATTCTTTGAGTTTAAACTCAGAAAAAAAAGTCTAATCTCTTTCTATTTATCACTTAGAAAAAACAGTCTAATCTCTTTCTATTTATCACAAATCTAAGTGAGCAAGTATATTGACCAGATTTTCCTGAAGGAAATCAACACCTGACAACTGGATGGATCAACCTATTTCTCAAATTTTTATGTATCTCCAAACCCAAAACATTTTTTCTTTTTATTTAGATTACTATAAAACTGTGTGTATCTTTCCTATAATAACAGATGGCATTTACAACATAAAAAATGCAAAAGTTCTATATACATGTCCATAAGCATATAACACCTGCAAAGCTGACACTAAAAAAAAAAAATAGCATTGCAATTGCAAAGTCAGGCTTTCCAAACTTAACTAATGACAGTCTGCCTAGGCACTAATAATGCAGTTCTCCATTATATATCCAGTATAGAAAAGTCTTAATTTGGTTAGTGTAGTATTTTTCTGTAAACCTGGAAGCTCAATCCACAGGATGGACAGTGTTCACTAAACATGCAGTTCTTTAATATTTTGCCTTTCTTTATTGTTCCTCGTGGCATTCTGTGCTTTGTCTACTGCATGCCATTAAAATTCTCCACAGTAAAAGGCATCCCTTTGCTCACAGCCTTTTCTACCATTAGCACCACTGTCATATTTGAAAGTTTGTTAATGCTTATACACTTCATCCCAATATTGTGAGCTGAACAATAAGGATTAGTATTGCAGATAAGGAACTAAAATAGCAAGAGACGAAAATGTTCATTAGTTTTGCTTGAAAAGTCCTGGATGTTTAGAATTATGCAGCCCTGCTCAGGGTTATAGGTATTCAAAGATCATTTAGCAATAGTTTTGCAGAGAACTCATTCAGAAGAAAAAGTTTAAGGCAACTTTTAAGCAATACAAAGCAACCCTAAGGCATAACAAAGAAATATTTTGTCCTAGTGTTTGAGACAGGATTTAATTGTATTACTCACAGGGCAGTCTTTGCGCAGTCCTTGGCCACACCTGTTTTATATCCATCAAGTTTTGTAAGAAATGACACAAGATCCTACAGGCAAGAGCATCTTTCCTTACGTAGCTTTGATTTCTAGCCTGCATACTGAATGGAAGCCTGAGGGAAAGCTACTTTAAAGGCTTTTTGGAAATCTCAGTTATGATACACATATTTGAAAATTATGGTCTAGACCACTGGAGGTTATCTGACAACACTGCTTTGGTTCCATTTATGAATTTGACAGGTGTGGTGGGAAAAGTTTCATTTACAATAACTGTTATATTAGCATTAAATGAAAAGCACTACTGTTATAATTGAAGTTATATCACACGCTGTATTAATAATCACATTTCTGGAAACCTAACGAACTTATGCAATGAATGAATTCAATTTACTTAAAAACATATTGCTAACTGATCTGTAAAGTAACTTCACATATATGTAATACACTAAGATGGGGGGTCAGAAGAAAAGAAAGTTTAAGACCCAAATGTGTCGTCTTCTCTAACAACCCTGCAACCCTTTAAAATACATTCAGTTGCTTGCACTTAAGAAGGAAAGAAAAAAAAAAAAAAAGGGGGGGGGGGGGGGGGGGAAGTATTTATTTATTTATGTCTGTTTGGTTTCAACAATGAGTTTTAGGCAGTTTATGCTGTGACTGACTGATAGTATAGATGTGAAGAAGTAAGTGAAATTAATCAGATAAGCTTTTGCTGGTTTTCTACTTTGTATTTCACCCAAGTTCAAAATGAATGGTCTGAAATCACATTTCTGCCATAGAGTTGAGAGATTGGGTAAAAAATTTTCTACTCCAGTACCCTGACTCTAATAATTATTTGCTTCAAACCCTACAATACTATACAAGAGAAATAAAACACAACAACAAAAAAACAAATCTGTTGCTTCCTAAGCACTACTCCAAAACTGCTTTTAAATATGCAAATAAAATTCCATGCACTAGCAAGCACACTGCTAAATGTTTTTTAATTAAAGCAAATATTACCATTTCTAGAAGGAAGAATTTTGTAAGATAATTTTACATGTATAATAAAGACAGTCGTATACCTTTGGCAATAGTGGAAATTCTTTGAATGGAGTATGTTGTGAATAAAGTTTATCAGAGATAGGTTTCATGGCTTACTGATACAGGTCCCAAGTAGAGTAAGTTTTGAAATTGCCCCGTTTCTGAGAGGTTTCTGCTACACAGGAAAGGGCAAAAACTTGTGTAAGTGAATCTTGAAAGTAGTGCTTTATGTCAAGCAAAAGCTGATGAAAACAGCCCGTCTCGAGAGGTTTCTGACACAATGGAACTGGCACTCAGAATCCACTCCGTGAGCTTCACACACTGATTTTACTTCACCATACAACCAGGAAAGTGAGTTTCAGTATGAGAAATTTCATTTTAACCCACTCCTACCCTACTAGAAGCCCCAAATATATTTTTTCTTCCCTTTTGTCTTTTCTCATACCATGAGACTTCTCCAATTTTTCACAAGATTAACATGCAGCTATGTCTTATATACATAGCGTATAAGGAAGGCCATATAAATATGCAACAGACATTTATTTTCATTTTTGATTTATAAAACAAACTTGAAGAAAAAAAAGGAACAAAGTATTTCAGTTGTGTCCATTTATAACAGGAAGAACTAAAGAGTCTGCAAGGCTAAAATGTCTTTACCAATACTTTTTATTACACATAATTACTTCAGTTTTTATTACTTTGCCTGATCACCAGGGATGAAATTTTCATTACTCTTTCTCAAGTTTTACCTCTTACACAAAGTTTAGCAAAAAGAAAGGCAGCTGTTTTAGAGGACTAAGACTCAAAAACACATACTATCTTGCCAAAGTTAATAAGAAAGCTTTTACCTTTTTTGAGCTTGAGCATTTTTCTAGTTCTGGACGAGAGAAGGAAAATTTAGTGATATGAAAAATTTGGGACAAAGGTATTTTTCATCTTCTTAATAAGCCACGTGAATGTTCCTGGAAAATCCCAGTTTAAGTACTTTTTGTAGTGAAGGACAAAAATCCAATTTTTCCACACATTCTTCCTCCCTTGAACATCAATTAGAGAACTAAAAAGATTTTCCTTCAATTTCCAGGACATATTTTTGTGCCAGGAGTTGAAAAGGAGGTTGGGAAACTTCCCTGAGAACCTCCATAACCCAATCACAATGAGTAGGTAGTCCAGCAAAGTAAGTTCTGCAAGAATTCACCTGTTTTCGTAAGTCCTTTTACCTCATAAGTGATTATAGAGACACAGAAATAGCTCAAGTGTTAGCTTAAAAATCATAGCAGTGCAGTAGTACATTAGATATTAATCCTGACTATCATAGCAAACTTGATTTTTCTATATATAAATATATATAGAAAATTTCAGATGGAAGATATATTTCTTCTGTCCATCAGAACTCACATGATTTTTGCCTAATGGAAGCATGGAACTTTTTGCAGTTCACAGCTTAGAAGATAATGTGAAGATACATATGTTAAACATCTCTCATGAACTTTTTTATATAATTAATTGCACTTCATTTTTAAGGAGTTAACAAACACCAGGTCCAATGACAGCTGAATGTCCTCACACCCTTTAATTGTACTCTCTCTTCAAAAGTGTTCCTAAAGTTTTTGAGTGGCTTACAAGTTGTTAAAAATCAGAACCATTTTCATTCTACTGCAAAAGTAGAATTTATCCCATATATTAACTTTAATGCCCTAAAAAGCTTAAGGGCCCCCAGCTATTGTTTTCAAATGAAGAGAGAGACCAAACTTGGAAAAATATCCCAATACCACCATCAGTTCTCTTTCCTACTCCCATGTTTTAGAGCCTCCGCTACTGCTTAGAGTATCAGTAGTTGTCAAAAATGACAATAAAGAGGAGGGAAGGAGAAGAATAACAGTTCTCCAAGTAAACAGGTCATCACAAGTGACTTAAAATGTGTGTGATAATTTAAAAATCAATCTACACAGGCATCCTTAAAATGCTGTATTGTATGTATGACCATTATTTAGCAAACATAATTCATAAATTAATAGCAGAACAATCACCACTTGTATTTCCTCTATGGTTTCTGCATTTTGCCTAGCACTCTATTTGCTATTGTGTGCAATATTTTAATAATTGATTTTACAGTAGATCATTAATTTTCTAATTATTAAAAACAATTTGCAGTAAGGTCTCCATAAGTTATATGTGAATCATCACGGACTCATGAGTTGTCTTTTTGTGCTGCTGAATTCATAACGATAGAAGTTTGCCACATAGGTTAGTGACATTTATAATACCCCCAAATCATCTTTAACAATCAATTTTCTTATGACAAGTCATAGCTTATTTTTCAGTTTTCATGATCACTTCAGAAGAAAATGCAAACTATTGGTTTGTACTGGGTCTAGTTTTGGCCAGAGAAGTTGCAGATGTCCCATCCCTGGAAACACCAAGGTCAGGCTGGACGGGGCTTTGAGAAACCTGATCAAGTTGGACATGTCCCTGCTCATTGCACGGGAGTTGGACTAGATGATCTTTAAAGGTCCATTCTAACCCAAACCATCCTACAGCTTTTATGATTTTAAGACTACATGAGTTACATGGGTTGCTTCTAGAGCTAACTGGCAAGTAAAACTCTGAAAAATTATGAATCCTTTATGAAAAATATATGACTAAAATTATATCAATATCACTTAAGAGATAAAATAACCCCAGCAAGCTGCAGCTTATAATATATAACTCACTCTTAGAAGCCTGCAGGATCTCTCCAGGGGGTCAATAGTTTCTTAGCTGCATCACTGTTTTCTGCCTCAAATCTGAAAATGCTAATTATATAAGGTACAGTGCAAAAGTATTTCTCAGCCTCCTGTCCATGGACTACTTAGGTGTATGATATCAGAACACACAACACACACATGCATGAAGCCAGATAAATTCTGTTTCGAAGGATGTATATCAGTGCTGCCTGCCTCAGTACACCCGAGTGGTTTCTTGCAGATGCTGTCTCTATCTGCAGGCATGTACTATTAGATAGTTAAACCTGCAGGCAGGTGACAATAAATAGTTTTCAGTCTCAATAATTTCAGTGATAACACTTGCAGCTGTAGCAGATACAGTTTGGTACTGAAAAAGTAGAGATGTTGTCTTAAATGATAAGTACTTTATTTGTCATTCCTTCTGTACCTGCTGAATCACTAAATGATCATAAGATGCAAAAGTGAGTGCAGGCATGTTTCATAATGTTTAGGCAAAACAAAAGCTGACACTTTCCAGTACAGCCTAAGAAATGGTTTCCAGGGTGTGCTATCAATATCATGCAGTGATGCATCCTATTGATGTTAAGCTTACCAAACAAAAATTGTTCTGGTATCACTGTACAGTTGGCTGTTTATTCTCTGAGAATACCACAGTCATCATTAGAAAGCAAACACACATCATTAGCTGCCCTTTCCTGCCTGATATTCTTGAGAAAGAAGCTAACTCTTTAAGTCCCCGGGGTCAGATAGTAAAGAGATAAAGCCAGAATTTATCTAGAATTTTATTTAAATAGGAGAACACTTTACTTGCCAGTGCAAATTCTGACAATTTGTGTAAGCTTTTTTTTTTTGCCTCTTTTTTTTTGAGTTTTTTTTGTGTGTATGTGCAAGAGTGGAAGAGAGTAGAGGGGTTTGTGGGTTTTTTTTCAAAGCGACATCTTCTTTTTTCCTTCTCTGAATTTGGTACACAAAGAAATGTGAAACGCCACCTTCTCTGTGGCTTTCATCCTTTGTGAAGGTTACATTCATGAGATCTAGCATTGTAACTGTAGTAGAACATGATATGTTATTCAGTTGGGATTCCTGAAGTCAAGTTGTTTACACTTCTCTTGTGCACTTGTAGTCTCAGTCCATAGGTCTGTTTATACTGCTCTTGCCAAGCTGAAAGTAATTCTGTCACTGTGCCACAGGCTCCTACATAAGATTTAGCATTGCAGTGAGTTGAGTCAGTGGCACAGGCAAGCAGCCAGATTTCATTACCACTTCAGGTTTTCTGGCATTTAGCTGGTGTCCAGGTCAGGTTGCAATAAAAATACAGCAAAGAAAAGCTGTGTCTTCTTTTCAAATTTAGTTTATTACAGCTATTCTTTGGCCAGGACATCAGGTGTATATAAACCCTCCTGACTAAATTCATTATGTGTATTAAAGTTGTAAAACCCTGATTTAGATGCTTAAGGATCACATATGGATTTTCTCATCTTTGATAAAACTAAAAAGGTAAAATACATTAAAACAGAGAAAATAAGGATCTTTTTCCAAGTTTCCTAATTATTGATTCATTCTCTGCAGAATAAAAGCTTGCAAGGAACATATAGTCTGGATTTAACACACAACTTGGTTAAAAATTAAGCAATTATCACTGATGAGATTTTCTGTTATACATTCATTGTGTAAAAGCTTGTACCTTAAATTTAGTAATGCTTATTCATTGCTACACGTTATTAATTACTACTGATTATACTAGCAGTTTCCACTTTAGTTTTCTTTTCCTTGATGTTTTAGTCTATCTGAAAACTTTGATATTTTTTCTAGAAAATGAAAAAGAAATGCTACCACAGCTCCCCTTACTGTCTCTCATGTTGGTATTTGGAAGAAGTTGTTCAAATCTCTGCCATGAACGAAGTTTTAAGCATCTTAAAGCAGCCTGAAGTACATTTTAAGCAGCTAGAAGTTTACAAGGTAAAAAAGAAAGTTCTGACAGAATTTTGAAGTTTTTAAAGTGAAGCAAATTGATAAGAAAAAGAGCATGTTTTGCAGCAAACCATGCTGGAGAGAGAACCAGACATTTTCGTGAATCTCTGATGTATTCCAAATCAATTAAAGCAGCCAGTGTGGTACAAAGCGTTCATGTGTGTGTAACAGTAACCTTTCAACTGTTCTTGGGCTGGTTGCTTCACATCACTTTGGCTCTTCTGCTGACCATAGCTCTCTGTGGGAAATCACAAAATGCATATTGGGCAAAGTACAGCTGAAGTACAGAGCAGCCTGTCTCAGGAAATGGAGAGGACAAGGGGAAATAGAACATGCTCTTTTTTTTTTTTTTAATCACGCTCTCCGCTCCTTCTTTTCCTCACTTCTGCCTTTCTTGCAAATGCTATATCCTCTAAGAAAGGTTTTTCCTACACAGAAACACACAGAGCACTATTTACAGAGTAGGAACTCTGTCTAGTTTATGTACCAAAACTAATTCAAGATACATTCCTAAGGTTAGCATCATCTCATTCCAGTTTGCTAAAAGTTCTATATCTAGTTTAAGTTGTGTAGACTCCCTCTGTAAAACAGAAAAGGAAATAAAATACATCTGTATGTCCAGAAATCAATCTATCTCACCCGAGACACATTTTATATGAGAAAAATCACTGTCTGAAATTTCTTTTTTTAGCTCTTAGCCATAGAGGAAACATAGACAAACTGTGCAGATTAGACGTCAAAATTTCAGATGGTTGAAGATAAATGAGCTGAAACTTCTGCGTTTTATCCAGAGAAGCTTCACTCCAGCCAAGCACAAACAAAAAATCCTATCTGTAACACATTTATTAAAAGAGAGAGGATGAATACATCAAATGCTGCTAGAAGCTTTTAATACAGTGTGTGAATATGTGTGGATGAATTGGTCAGTGAGTGATAAGGGAATATTCTCTTTTGCAGTAGGAAGATGATCATCTTTCAAGGTTATGTCATTTCTCTACTGCAAACACCTGAATTGTTCTTATTAAAACAAGGGCATGGCAAGCATTGTTTTGAATGGATGACGAAGCAGCACCTGTAAATTTCAAAAGGGAGGCATACATCTTAAATTCACTTTGTGCCTTATAAAATTTTAACAATTATGGGAAGGGGGAAAAGAAGCCAATTCAGTCAGAATAGAATTCAGACTTATACTGAATCCAAAATAAGTCTATTTATAATCTCAAAGACTCCGTAAGAATCACGTTTCTTTTCTGGGATACCAGTTTAGAGGTGTTTAAACTATGTTAATATCCAAACCATATATGCCATCAAGTGGAGCCTCAGTGGTCAACAAGCAGATTCCACATACAAGACTCCACATTCTGGAGGAGCAGCTGGACACTGAGCATGATTGCTTCTCAACCCTGTTTCAGTACATCAGTCAAAAAGATGTAACTGCATTTTATGTGAGCAAGAACACTAAAGAATTCTAATTTCTATTTACCAATAATGTAAAATCTAATTCCAATTATACTACTATATTACATAACAAAAGGAAAAAATAAAACTTGACGCAGTCTATTTTGCTCTATAAATGTCTTTTTTGAAAGGCATGAAAAAAAATTTTGCATTCTATGACATGTGTCTTTGCTGCTTTATTTGTTGATGTGTCCAACATCAGGCAGACCCCTCTACTCTGCAGCTGCCCCAGAAGACCCAGTGTCAATGCACGAGCAATTGCTCTTGAGATTTGAAATCAACAGTAGTTTAGCTCAGTTTTAGGCAGGAAGCAGGTTTCATTGAGCTAGCACTGTTAAACCCCTACTAGGCCAGCTGTGTGGAGCTGGGCCATAGTCTGCTCCAGGGAATGGACTGCTCCTTTTGCCCCGTTATACACAAGGTCAGGTAATAACGCATAGCCAGATGCTATAAAGGCATTTCTTAGAAACTGAGAAAAGACTATATTTAGACTGAGAAATGACACTTTACTTTGACAAATCTTATTAGCTCAGATTAGCTGTTGGAAGGACCAAATGTTCCCAAGAATTGAACTTTTCTTTAATTTATGGATTCAAATAAGAAACCATTCCACCCTCAAGAAAAGCTACAATTGGAATCATCCACAGAAAATTGAAACCAAACACGTGCAATCTTGCATGCCAGTTTTTCTCCTCAGTGGATCTCCAACTGAAGCTCGGATATGTACATATAAACACACACACGCATACATATGTATTCAGATGACAAAGAGAGAGACCAAGTAGAGTAACAGAACCACAGGTTCATGAAGCTACTTTACCCTGACAGTACATCCAATCTGGCTGGTGGGGCAGCCTACCCAGCTTCAACAGGACTATTGAGTCAGTATTTTAAATCTCCTTTTACTTTTTAAGGCAGCAGATGTAGAAAGGAAATCCATATGGGAATTCTAACTGCAAAATTCAGAACTGGTTGGCATTTGTAAAACTGACCCAAAACTGAAAAAAAAAACCACATGAAGAGTCTATTAATAATGAAATTACATTCAATAGCAAAAGGTTTCTATGGAAACAAAAAGTAAGACTCCTGCAGCAGAAACACTTTGGCTGCAAGGAGTACTAGAGTATCACATGGAATTCTGTTTTCATACAATGTGTCTGCTGAAAGGATTATTTATACATGATTAAATCCTAACCACAGTTTTGTGATATTTTAGTATGAGGAGCCAGTACAGTAATTATAGTTAATGTACCTGAATAAATGTAGAGTTCAAGCAGGCAAGAAAGATACGTTATATCTCTGCATATTAAAAATTGTGCATAATTCTATTTTTTGCAATTGAAATGTGATCAAGAAGAGATGATGTACGAACTCCAGCTTAGCATACAATGCTAAAAGCAAGAAAATTACCCAAGAGCGCCTTAGAACTGGTGTAGCCATGTGCCAATTCAAAGAAAAATAGTCAAGATTTTTCAGGACATATACTATTCCATGCATCAGGTATTATGTGATGATGGCTTAGGCAGATGTAGATATGAGGTGGAACAGCAAGTCTTCACATTGTGCCAGCTTTGAAGGAATCGGTTTTACTTCTTCCAAAAGGATAAGGAAAACAGTTTTAAAGTCATTTTCTACAAATTGAAGAGGTTTCAGCAAAGACACCTGGTGATTAATCCCTCTCACACACTCCAATTTCTTCATAACTGAGCACTTAAAAAGGTTTGAGAGTCAAATTAAAACGCTGTTGCATGTTTATGTTTCTCATGTCTTCCTGTAAAAGCAGAGAGCATGGTTTCATATTCTAGTATTTCTCTCTCTTCCTAAGGTTTGTTCCCCACTTCCATCCCTATTTTCCCTCCAGCCTTTCCTTCTCTTTATTTCTCCTTCAACAGATAGAAACAAGAGCGGGGAAAAAAGTGTTCTATATTTTTCTAGAAGAGTATATTTTTCTTGCAGTGAATAACTTCTAGTCTCAGGGGACTAGAATTGAGCTGAAGGTAATTTAGGTACCCAAAGAGGAGCTGTAAGGAGAACTTCTGACGCCTTTCCTTCACCTGTATTCTGAGAAAGAAGCAGCAGTAAGTTAACTCCTCCCATCTGAGGTATAGCCATTCTTTTCTATACTTTGGAACTGGGAGGATTAGAATTAAGGTTTCTCCTCTCATTCTCAGTTGTTTCTCCAACAGTCAGTTTGCAGTAGGATGTGTTAGACGAAGAGACTTTTTTCTTTCCTCTTTTAAGAGTCCTGCATTTTAGACCTTATTTAGCTGAGGATAGCTTTGAAATGTTCTTACAGCCTTTTCTCACAGGAAAGAATCTTCATATAGAAGTGTGTGAAGAGTTTTTTCTGAAGCATTGTACTAGTTTGAAAACAAACCAGTGGGAGATCACAAGTCAGAATTATAGTTTAATAAGAAAATGAAAATAAATGCCATAGTACAAGAACACTGACAGAGTCAGGATACAACCCGACGCCCTGTTAGTCAGGGTGGTGGTAGCAGTCCAGATGAAGTGGTTCTGTTGTAGCAGTGATCCTGTATAAGGGTCTGGTTCTCACCTGAAGGTCCAGTGATAGCACTTGTCCTCCAGGGATCCAGGAGGTAAGGGCTGTTTGTGCTGTTCCAAACCTCAGGTTATATCCAGGTGGGAATGCTTGGCTCCTCCCCCCAGGCGGAGCATCTCACAATGGGCTGATGTAATTCTATCAGTCGTGCAGTGGGTCCTTGATTGCCCATTAAACAGAGACAGCCCCGGAGGGAGTTATCAGGGATGAGTCATGGTGGGAGATAACGAACACTGCCCCACCTGCTTTAACAGCTTGGGAAGATGATAATAGAATACATGCTTTTGGTTACATCTTACGTTGTAACCTAGGACAAGCATCTCTTACTAAGTGCAAGTTCACACTAAGTATTATTATATACTAAGCAAAAGAATTCCAGTTCCTAAAAATAGCTTTAGTTATAGTTTAAAAAAACTTCCTCTCTGCCCTCTAGTACAACTTAAAAATGAAGAATGAATTCCTTACCTTATTTTATTTTTTTCTTTTCATCCAGCAAAGAAAAAGAAGCCACCTATCTTATAAGGTAATTTTGAACCTTAAAATCTATCAATATATATGCTCTGATGTCAATAAGCTATAGTTGGAAATGACTGAAAAATGTGAGCAAATAGATCACGTTATGATTTGGAAAAAACAGTCTTTGGTGGGAGCCATAAGAATTTGAAATACTAGCACTGTATGGTAACTATTATTTGTGCAATGACCAGCTTTAGCAACCCATGGTGCCCACTTTGAGTTCGCTGCCAAAAGTCCCTTACAGCCCCACTTCAACCTTGACCTCTTCACAAACTAATTTCCCCCAGAAGTGCATGTCCAGTAGCTGGATGCTCATTCTTAGGACCCAGCCTCCCAAAAGAAGCTATCCCCTTCTAATGGGAATCAAGATATCCCACAGGCTGGGCAGCAGACACATCCTTCATATGTGCAGAAAAAAAAAGCAGTAACATTAATTTCTGTTAAAATATTTTAAATAGGGAAAATATACCCTCATATGACCTCTTCTTTCTCTTTATTTTTTTAACTCCAAAGTTACGTTTCTTTGGTAGTAGAGGCAAGCTTTCATACATCTTGGTTGACACTGAAAAATAATGCAAGCAGTACAACACATGATGCTTCTATCTGGATATTGAAAACATGAAAAATTTTAATAGAACACTTGAATTATCCTTTTCAAGCAGATTTTTCTTATTTTTCTAACATAAGTTTTTAAAAAATGTATTGTAATCTGCAATAATTTTAGCTATTTTCAGTTTTTTAGTGGAAGAATATTTTACCCGCTATTCTCTTGGTGAATATAATGGTGCATTTTTGAATAGGAATTGGGGGGGGGTGGTGTGTAAAAAAGAGTACTGTATTTGACATCATCACCTGGTGACACCATAAAAAGGCCAATTCAAAGTTCAATGTTTCTTGTGCTGGCACTGATGACACCTCAGTTGGAACCAGTACAGTTAGAATAAATAATGGTCAGAAAAGATACACTGAAATCAGAACAGATGCAGAGAAAGATTAATAGAATAAATAGAGAAAATCGGAAGACTTCTGATGACAGAAGCCTGGGAAGTATTTAGGCTTCTAAGTCTAGGAAAAAGTATTTAGTGGAAGAACTGTATGGCTGGGTTCTATGCTGCACACACATGATTTAATATATATGAGTTAGTATGTCCAGTTCAAAAACAATGATGGACTTACACAAAACCATGTCAACACTGCAAACATCACACAAGTGCATACAAATAAGTGTCTTAAACAATTCCCAGACTCCACAGTCTCCCCAGTAGCTGGCATGTACTTGTCCTTCCAGCAGTCAGCTCCTCCCCAGACATACACACCTATCTGTCCTAGACTTTCAAAACATGGTTACCAAGTTACTTAATCTACTTGTGAGGTAGTGCAGCTTGATATTTACCAGCAATCAGACACTGACATGCATATCCTCACTCCAGATGCTGGTCCTAGAAGCCCCAGCCTTTAATAGGTGTTCTAACTGCAGTTGCTGGCACCTAGACCTCCACTAACACAGATGCACATGGAATAGAGACCCCCCTCATCCAGGAAAATAGAAATGGAGTTTACCGAGATGCGAGGGCAGATGGCAGTGACTGGGGGCAGGACGCAGTGAGACAAGCATACTGGACGAGCCCAGTACATCCAGACCTTTTTCTTCACCTTTGGTTCCTCCCCCTGAACAACCCATACTAAGCTTTGAACAATCCCTAAAGGCTGTTCACTGTATTCTGTAATGTCACTCAGCCTGCACAGTCCTCCTATGGTCTGCTCTCATTGACTCGTCTTGAAATGTTTCCTAATCAGCGCTGAAGCTCTCCGGGAAGGAGCCAGGGCAGAATGTCCCTGACTAACTAGGCGATTGAGGTTGCTCTCCCTGCCACTGCATGTCTGTGCTCCTTCATGTTTGTGTGGATGAGCCTCTTATGGGCCAATCACCCTCCTGTGACAATCCTGGGAGCAGCTCTGTGTGTGGAGATCCCCTCCATAAGACATAATCAAGCATGCTTTGACTTTCGGTCTGTGACCCAGGCCTGGGAGCAACCTGGGAAGGCTGTGGTTTGGCAGGCAGTCCTGCAGAAGGACACTGGAGAAACTGTGCTGCCCACCTGGCAGGGGCCCTGGTGCTGTACTGCTTTCCCTTTTCCTAAAATGCCACCTGCCGTTAGCACTTTTCTCTACCCCATCCCAGATCCACTTTGAGAGAAAAATGTAAGACTACAGAAATCCTACAACCTCACACTGCAAATCACACATAACATGTGACAAAGCAACTGTTAGAGCTGGCAGAATATATAGAAGAGCTGTAGCTATGTGTGACATGTTCAAAGCTACATACTTCGTGCACTTCCTATAAACATACATACAGGGTAAAATCCATTAAGTTTCTTGCTTTACATCAGTAACACTAAAAGCAAAAATAAACTTCCATTCTTTGTCTTGAGGCATCTGGGTACAAAGACAGAACTTAGCTGACTGACGTTAATCAGAGAGAAAATGGTAAGCTATCAGAACAAAACTGAACACCCGCTCACGCACACACATACACACACACACACTGGCCAAGTGAGACATGGATTTTCTCCAAAATAAATTTGTTATTTGTTGGTTGGTAGTCTGACAATAAGTCATTACATCTTAGCATTCAACCTACCTACATTTCAAACTACTATAGAAGTGTAGATACACACCAAACGTATTACACTGGTGTGGATACTACTTTACAAAGAAATAATATTGTGCACACACATACTTATAATTTTCACAAGCTTGTAATTATTTTATTATCCCAGAATAAATATGGGTACCGTTTACAGAAGGTGTAAAAATGGTAGTCTTTTTTCTAAATCTAACATATCCATTTCAATCCTTCTCCAGAGAGTCTGTCTGTAAGCTACCTTTGAGTATACCTCTTCTTTGAAAGATATCTCAACAAGCTCAAGCACATCTTTATAAATGCACAAAAGCCAGCATATTATGTCTAAAAAACCAGGAAAGGGTTCCTTTCAGAGACAAATAAAAACATCTTTTTCTTGACTGAAAAAAATAAAGTGTCACAAAGCCACTCTGTTCTGGAACCTTATCACATTTTCTGGTCTGCATGCACAACAATCCTCAAACTGTGGTAAGTTATTTTTATTGATCTACTTTTTCTTTCTGAATATGCTATTAAATATAAAACCTATCCTTATAATGTCAATACAAATAGCTCCTTATGAAAGAAATTTCTTTTTATAACTTCGCAAACACACATCTGCATTTTTATACAGATATCAAAGTACTTCAGTAAATTCCTTACCAAAAACTGTTTCCCACAAACGAGAAGCGACTATGCAAGGCACGAATCTGGCTCTGGAGCTCTCCTGTACACCAGGCTAAAGTCAATTTGTCTCATGGGGGCATGTGACTGTTTTGAGGGACGACCACAAATGGGAGAACATGAACTGGAGAAAATGGTAAGACATGGTACACAAAGGACTAAAAGGCTTCAGAGTATGAAGCTACACTGTGAGAAAGTTTTAAGAGATGGAATAAATGCCATTACCATACAGCAAGTAGAGTTTGGGGATTCAGAGTTTTTACTCTAAATAGCTGCAGTATGAATGGTTTTACCATCTGCCCGAAATTAGAGGAAATATTTAGCTGCTCCATGTCTTTCAGATGAAGAGGAAGACCTTTCTCCAAATTTCTCCACAGAAGGAGTTAACTAGTCCTTTCACCCTCACCATCATTTCTTTATTTTATTTTGTGAGAATCTGATACACTGAAACTTCTCTACTTATATTACATTTCTTGTTCTATAAACTCCTTTGGTCAGTGGATTAGTTATTCCAGTATTTCAATTGGTAGTAATTTTTATCTATTTGTCAGTTTTTGAATATTAATGTACTTAGCAGTGTATGTTTGGAATTAAAGGCTGTCCTAAAAAGAAAAAAGGCCAATATGAAAAGATGAATAAAAGACTACTTCTCAACACTTCTCTATTTCACAAAGTGCTAAAGTGCTTTGCAAAAGAAAAAAAAAAAAAAAGTTGATAAAATTACATCTGTTTTAAAGAGGAGAGGAAAGGAAGTTTCCCACCCAGAATCGTGCAGCAAATCAATTATGAGCAGGGAATTGACCAAGCTCGTAACGGAAAGAATGTTCACACTATGTATATAAAACAGACCTCTTTTTCAGCTAATGGATTAGATTGATGAGAACCTTAGGACAATATTTTAATTCTGTAGTTTAGAAATCATCTCCAAAATAAAAACATCTCATATTTCACAGAAGTATATAAGCACTCAATATTTATATAAACTGGAATACTTGGGAGTCTTGACTTTGTATAAACATGACTTAGCAAAAAAACAAAACATCAGTGTGTTATCAACACCATCCTCAATACAAATACAAAACACAACACTGTAACAGCTACTGAGAAGAAATTAGCTCTACCCTTGCTGAAATCAGGACAATAATGTAAAAGTCAATTCTATTACGGACAAAGAGAGACAATTTTATTAAAATATAACCAAAAAAATGGAGACTAATAACACAAATTGTCATTTAAACCCTACCACACTAGAAAGAAAGAAAACAAACAAAGCAAAAGAGTACTTGTATTTTGGAACACGAGCTGAGTGTCTATCAGCCTTTACTTTTCTTTTCAGGTGAAACTATGGTCTGAGACTGTGACATGTTCAAATATTATGGAAAAGAAGAGGATGGATGTGGCAGAAGGGTAGATCCAGGTATCCTGAGTTTTATAAAAAAGTTAAGAAAGCATGCACAGTTGCAGTCTGACCTTATTAAGTAGGTGAGTACAGTATTTCAGTCCATGGAGGGCTTTCTGAATTCTGACAAGTGTAGCACATCTGTCAGTCTTTTCATGTTTCCCTTGAAGCCTCATCTAACAGCTGTTTTCCCTTGGCACCTCCTTCTGTCCTTCATTCTCACATTCCTCCAGCTCTTTTTTGTGTTGCCTTCTGGTCTCATATTTTCAGCAAAATCCCATTCTCTTGGTAAAGGTAGTCCAGAAACTAATGATTTCAGAAAATGCTTTTAATTTGATGATATATGCATAAATTATCTTTTTTAAAAAGCTATTTCAAGAATTGGATATCAGTATCCCTGTGAGGAATACAGAAGTAAAGATATACACGATACTTTAAATTGAGAGGGAAATGGACTCTCTTTCAGACTTTATAGCTTATATGAGTAAGAATGTAGCACATGACCCCAGGAATAAAAAGACATTCAAAAATTATTAGAGTTTTAACAGTAAAGGGAAAGAAACAATTGTGTGGATAGATAGATAGATAGATAGATAGATAGATAGATAGATAGATAGATAAACAGATAGACAGATCAACAGTTGTTTTCCCTGATTTTACTCATTACATATTCATCATATAAAATGCTGTATGATTTCTAAATGGTATGTATTTTATTTTTTCCTAAAATCTTGCCAGTCATCACCAATAAAACTCACTAGCACTTCTTACTTCAATTCTAATTACAAAAAGAAACAACTTAATATGTATTTGAATTTCTAACATTACCCACTTAACACTTGAAGGAAACAGCAAAACAGCTTTTTTTTGTGAAGTTAGAACATTATTTCCATATATTCAAGCATAGAAAAAGCTATTTAAGTTTTAACAAGTAAATTCATAGGTATCATGTTATGCTGCTGGAAAGCTAAAGTGGTTAAGAGGCTAGATGTGTCAAGTAAATCGAATTATTCACTAACTTCCACATAAATGGAAGCATACATCTCATATAAGACAGTCATTTAAGTCAGCCTGGAAAGAGAGGCAGGATACAAGAACAATGACAGCAGCACATCTCCACAGAACATACGGAACATTCATCAGCATTTTTTTTCTTTTTTTAAATCACTACCATGCATTTCTATTTTGCTTAACATGCATCTGCCTTCTATGAAAACCATGAGTACACTCCATAGCGAATCATATCCAGCACTAAATATTTTTCCCACTCTCCTCACTACATACGTACTATGTGCAACAAGTCTTCCCGTCTGAGGAAGCTTTTCCCACCCTTCTTCGCTTCCCTTGCAAGGTTTTGAGTTTTGGGAGTTTTTTTGCCTTTGGCCACACTCGTATCCTCTTACTGTCAGGAGTAATTTATACGGATTTATTCCAAGCATCCATAAGTACCGCATCTAATCCATTAGTTGAAAAAGAGATCAGTTATTAAATATGTAGTGTGAGCATTCTTTTCAGTTATGAGCTTGGTCAATTCCCTGCTCATAATTGATTTGCTACATGATTCTGGGTAAGACACTTCCTTTCCTCTCGTCTTCAAAACAAATGTAATTATTCCTCTCCAGAAAGAATAGACAACCAGAACTTCTTGTAAATGATAGCAAAACATACACAATTAAATCTGTAACCACACTGAAAAGGCCTATATGTCAAAAACAAAATCATCTTCAAGCTGCATAAATATTAAACTAAACTGCCTAAAAATTCATCTATTACATATATTGAATTTATTTTCAAATTTCAGTGCCAATAAAAACCTAATTATTTTAAAATATGTCACGGAGAATGAGTTTGCTTTGCTAACAAAACAAGGGTTAGTTCCAGCTGAGCATGTCTTACACTAATCACACTTAACTCAATGATAAAGAGTCCATTCACTTTAAACAGAGATAAAGATTCCTCAAATACCTAATTATTTCAGATTGTGCTGTATCATTAGAGAACAAAATGGTTTTAGCTTTGTTTCCAAATTAACTGTTTGCATTTATACTAAATAAATGCTAAATTCTTCAGGGGTATGGACTGGTCTCATACCCTGAGGCTACCCCAGATACCTCCCGTGTTCCATAAGATGCACCTACAGCACTTAGTGTGTAAGTGTGCTTTTAATTTGAATTCTCTGATATCATGGCATGAGTACATTACATTCCTTCAGAGCAACATTTTATAGAATGAAACTAATATCTCATTGCATGGGTTAGGGTCCTGAGTGTAGTAGTGGGCCTCAATTTCCCTGGCCAGCCTCTATTGGGACCTCTGCCAGCAGCTCCTGTCCATTGGCCCAGGAGAGCTGGACAGTCTAGGAACCTTCCAATCAGCAAATATGGGAAATTTTCATGAAGATGACCGGCAAGCTGGAGCATCTCACCTATGAAGACAGTCGGAGAGAGCTGGGGTTGTTCAGTTTGGAACAGAGAAGGCTTTGGGAAGACCTCGTGGCCTTCCAGTACCTTAAGGGGGCTTATAAAAAGGAGGGAAATGGACTTTTTATAGAGGCAGACAGTGTCAGTACAAGGGGCAGTGGTTTTAAACCGAAGGAAGGCAGGTTTAGATTAGATGTTGAAAAGACATTTGTTACACACAAGGTGGTGAAATGCTGGAACAGGGTGCCCAGAAAAGTTGTGGGTGCCCCTTCCCTGGAAGTGTTCAGGGCCATCTTGGATGGGACCCTGAGCAACCTCATCTAATGATCATAGAACAACTACAGTTGGAAAAGACATCCAAGATTATCAAGTCCAACTTTTGAACAAACATCACCCTCTCCACTAGACCAGAACACTAAGTGCCACATCCAGTCATTTCTTGAACTCTTCCAAGGATAATGATTCCACCACCACCTTGGGCAGTCCATTACAATGCTTGACAATCTGTTCAGTAAAGAAATTCTTCCCGATTTCCAACCTGTGCCTCTCCTGGAGCACCTTGAGGCTATTTCCTCTTGTCCTGTCATTTGTTGCCTGCAAGAAGAGGCCAACCCCCACCTGGCTACAACCTCCTTTCAGGTAGTTGCAGAGTGTGGTAAGGCCTCTCCTGAGCCTCCTTTTGTCCAGGCTAAACAATCCCAGCTCCCTCAGCTTCTCATCATAGGACTTGTGCTCCAAACCCTTCAACATCTTTGTTGCCCTTCTCTGGATACACTCCAGCACCTCAATGTCTTTCTTGAAGCCCAAAGCTGGATGCAGCACTCCACACTACTTGAATGACATCCCTGCCCATGGCAGGGGGGTTTGAACTAGGTAAACTTTAGGAGTCCATTTCCAACCCTAATCCTTCTATGATTCTATGAATATATTCTATTTTGAAAATATTTCATAATTAAATGTCAGAAGACACTATGAAGTTGGTATGGGTTATCATCTCCAGTACCTTTATTACAGACGAAAACACTTGCAGAAAAACCAAACCAAAGTGCTGTTCGGTTTAGATATTGCTTAGAAACTGGAAAATCTTTTTATATTGAATCTGAACATATTTGGTAAGTAAATTATCAAGAGACAGCAATCAGGAAACCTTCTCCCTACCCAGACTGTCTTTATGACCACCCTCACATTTTAGTAGTTTAATTTTTGATACAATCAATACTGCCATCCTTTCCCCTTACTACAACAGGAACTTTTATCTTCAAGATATAATAAATTAAAATGTCTTACACAGAACAGAAGAGTTTTCCTGGATATGAGTACGATTTGATATATTAATATATCCTATAAAATTACACTAAATAAATGGACTTTGCATTTAGAGATCTAATAACCATCAAGGAAAGAGATTTACTGGGAGACCTTTTCCAACACAAACTTTTCTGCTGGCAGAGATGTGAACACAGGCATGAAGTCACTACAGAGAGACCAGCTCCAAGACCAAAACACAGGCAAGACTGAGGTTTGGGGGGGTTGCCAGTGTATAAAGCAGTTGTATTTACAGTATTAATTTAGAGCTTTTCTATGCACAATTTTTTTCTGAAACCAACTGCATTGATCAGAATTTGTTTTAAAGGACATTCAATTACTGTTCTTCAGCTTTCTAAATAATGGCATAAAGACATAGAGCTTTCTAAACAAAATGCGTATCTGTGATTTCCTCTGGTATTAGTGTTGAGAAATAAAATAATAAATGAGAGGTATTAATTTAAAGTCTCTTTGTTCATTCAAAACCAGAGCACTGTACCCAAAGTCATTGGGTCTCACTGAAATATAAAGAATAGAGGGTTCTCTCCAGAATTTCATTGCCCTCAATTAATTGATAAAAATTTCATCCATTTTTCCCTGGACAAGAAAAACAATGCATTCTGATGTTGTTTGGCATGTTGACTCCAACATATCAATGTCACTGAGTAAGGAATGTTAAGTCAGTCACGAAGAGACAGGGATTTGTGTTCAACATACTGGAACTTCAGGTAAGTTGACAGAGCCAACATGCTTGCTAACAATTCAATATACAGCATTTTGCTATTGATTAAAGCATTCATTCCCTGGTTTTATTACCAACAAGTCATGGTTATACTTAATTGATGTTCCCATATTTTTCTCTACAGCTGCAGATTCACACATATAAAAAGAGGCTGTCTTTCTCTTAAATCAGATAATGCCTGAATTAATCCTCTACACTGACACCTCTACATTTAAGATTTGGCTTTGGCTCAAATTGCAGAAAGTCCCACTTAGACAATATGGCTTGATTGTCATACTGTAATTAAGAAAATGGTGGGGAAGCATTTTATTAGACTGGTAACTGGCTCTACACCCTTTTGAGTGTTTAGCAGGCTATTGCATACAGCATGGTAGAAACCAGTACAGCATAGAGGAAGAAGAGGGACAATAACAGAAGAGAGAAGCTCTGTGAAAGTCCCAACTCATGAAGACAGTACATACCAGCATGTTCTTCCTTCCTTGTTCCTTCACACCAGAAATTACCCGCCTTCCCCACCATAAGTCTAAAGACAGTCCCATAGGGATGGTAAATTATTTTCTAAAAAGTAATTACTTTCTAAATTACTTTTGCTAAAACAAAGTCCTTCCTCCCCCAAATGTAAGAAGTGCAAATTCTCCACTTCTAGAATTTTATATGAAGATACTGGGTTTTTCTCCCTTCCATGACATTGCTCAGGAGACTTCAGCCAGAATACGGAAAGCATGGAACTGCTTCCCTTCCCAACTTCCTGGGTACTCATTCACGCATATCAACTCAGTTTAAAATCACTACACAATCCTACACGGGTATGCTGCCTTTAGCAGCAAAGTAAAAAATGGACAGAAATTTTCAACAATGCAAAGAACTCAGAGTTTGAGTACTCCTGGTTGCAGAGTACAATTAAAACAGGTGCTCTTTGTTCCCTGGTCATCCTTATTACATTTAATCATGCATATTGCTGCACAGTCTTTCACAGCATCCTTCAGGACAAAATGTCCAGCCCACAGCTGGATAAACAATGCATTATAGTGAATGGGGTGACATCCCATGGTGACGTGTCACTACTGGGGTTCTGCAGGGCTCCACCCCCAGCCCTGTGCTCTTCAACATCCTCATAAATGACTTGGACACAGGACTGGAAGAGATACTGAGCAAGTGTACAGACAACACAAAACTGGGGGGAGCTGTTGACTCCCTTGAAGGCAGGGAGGCCCTGCAGAGAGAACTCAGCAAATTAGAGGACTGGGCAATCACCAACCATATGAAGTTCAACAACGGAAAGTGTCAGATTCCTCACGTGGGATGGGGCAACCCTGGATGTAGGTACAGACTGGGGAATGAGGTGCTGGAAAGCAGTGCCATGGAAAGGGACCTGGGACTCCTGGTCCACAGAAAGCTGAATATGAGTCAGCAGTGCCCTGGCAGCCAGTGTGGGGTTACAAGAGTGGGCTGTAGGCAGCCTTGGCCTCATGGCTTGCGGCTGTGTCCCTGGGAGGAGGGAAGGCCAAGCATTGAATGAAGGTGTGGTGATTCCTACAACAAGAAGCACACAAGTAGCCCAAGGGATGATGGGTATAAAGGGCTATGCTGTAGGATCACAGAGCAGCAGATACTGAGCTGAGCTGGAGTTGACTGGGTGGATGCTGACCTGGTGCCTGCCTCTGCCTGCC
>VWZT01009622.1:630546-661692 GCA_013397055.1 Pachycephala philippinensis
GCAATGTTATACTGCAAACTGTGTTGGCCCGGTGTAAGGCAATATCTGGAACTGTGTTGCCCTGGTGGACTGCGACAGCCAGGAGGGCCAAGAGTGTTCTGGGGGCATCAGGCACAGCATCGCCAGCCGGGTAAGGGAGGGGATTCTCCCTCTCTGCTCTGCACTGGGGTGGCCTCACCTCAAGTCCTGGGGGAAGTTTTGGGCACTGTAATATAAAGAAGCTATTAAGCTATTAGAGACTGTCCAAAGGAGAGCGATGAAGATGGTGAAGGGCCTTGAGGAGCGGCTGAGGTCACTTGGTCTGTTCAGCCTGGAGAAGAGGAGACTGAGGGGAGACCTCACTGCAGTTACACCTTCCTTGTGAGGGGAAAAGGTGGGGCAGAAACTGATCTCTTCTCTGTGGTGACCAGTAACAGGGAGGAATGGACTGAAGCTGTGTGAGGAGAGGTTTAGGGTGGATATTAGAAAAACATTCTTCACCCAGAGGATGGTTGGGCACTGGAACAGGCTCCGCAGGGAAGTAGTCACAGCACCAGCATGACAGAGTTCCAGAAGCATTTGGACAATTCTCTCAGGCACATGGTGTGACTACTGGGAATGGTGCTGTGCAGGGCAGAGAGCTAGACTCAAAGATCCTTGTGCGTCCCTTCTAACTCAGCATATTCTGTGATTCTGAGATACGCCAGCTCAGACAGCTGACATAACAGCACTTCCTTAACAAATTATAAAAAATTATGAGCAGCTTCTCTTACAGACAAATTTGCAAAAGTGACTGGGCCAAGTGTACAACTATTCTGAAGCTGATTATGTCAGAAGACTTTAACTTTAGTTAGACATGATGCTTTTAATGAAACACTGAACTATGTACCACAAGTTCCTTAACTCTCCATTTGATTAGGTTTTAACATTTTCAAATATATCTACTCTACTTCTGCAAGCATCAGATGTTCATCCTTCAACTTATGTTTACACTCCTATTTATGTCATGTAGGAAGACTTCTATCAGTAATGTCTGTATTCTATGTTGTTGAACAACTTTTCAAGCCTTGAAGTGGTACCAGTTGCCACTGCATACAATAGTAAATGAAACATTATGACATTGTTTAATTATTAGGTACTATGAAAAAGAAGGACACTGGGAGCAGATTTTGTTATTCACTGGTCAACATGAGATGATGAAAGCTGTAAGTTCTTGCAATACCATATGACCAGGATCCTCCTATACTAACTCTTGTAAAACCTACATATGAAAGACATTGTTTTCCACTCCAGAGAGTTTACAGTCTGTACTTCCAATATCAAATTTGTGATAAAAACAAGACAAGTCTCAGCATAACAGCCCTAACATCAGTTCTCTGAGAGGTTAGTGGCTCTAACCTAATGGTTTCTCACAGGAAAATTTTCACTAATAATTTAAAGAAGGTGGTGGGTTTTTGAGTATTAAAGAAAGTTCTTCCTGAGAGGCGTCATGACAAAAAGTGTGAAACTAATAGAAAATTCAACATACAAGTGATCCAAGCTGATATCGGAGAAAGATGCGGCCTGCAACTTGTCCTGGTGTATGCATGAGGATAGTCCATGAAGTGCCCTAATGACGATAATACTTTATATATGTGCAATGTGAGCAGATGTACATACCCAGAAAGGAAAGCTGGATGAATACAGCCTCAAAGTTCCAATGAACCTCTTTATGACAGCTTTGAAGTTTAGAGACACTGACAGTTTTAGTAGGTCTGTCAAATTCAAGTATCTGCTATGTTTTCATAGGCCACTTTTATGCTGAGTTTTGTCCATGTCTTTGAAACTCAAGATTTGTGCCCTCACTACTCAAGTAAGAAGTACAGTTGTCCTTTCCTTTAGTCAATTTGGTTATAAAAACAGTGAGGAAAATCAGAATAGCAATAAGGAATTAGGAACTTCAGACAATATAATGTGAAAAAAACCCATATTCTGTCTACAATATCTCATCTCCAAATTTCTTGTGTTTCCTGGACCACTTCTACATCTTTAATTTATTTTTTTTTCCTATGATCCAACTACACTGAAGACAGCTGGAAGTTCTTTAATTCTGCAGACAAACTCCTTTCATACATAACTTACCAGAAATGCAACTCCACATGGTAGAAACAAGCGCCAACTTCCAATTTTTAGAAAGGTAAGAACTCATGAGAAGATCAAAAGCATCCCTCTAACATACTGGTAACTCTTATTTTCAGGAACTTCCAAAGTTGTTTATTCACATAGCATGATAATTTCCCCAAGCTGAAAAGTGAAAGAAAGCAATTCCTTCCATATGTCAGCTTTTTAATAATCAATTAAGTTAACAAGAGCTCTGCCATCTGCACCTGATCCAGTGGCAGAGTAGCACTCCCAGAGGGCAAGCATCTTCAGCTTGCATTCACCTGAATCACAACTAATTAAGAAGATAGGCAGAAGAATCAAAGGGAATGAAAAAACAAGCAAGGTAAAGTCCCAGATGGAGGGAGGAAGCAGAGACGGAACTTTACATGACCAGCAGGAAAACATTCAATCTGAGGTGTTTCACTGAAGAGAAATAAAACTTCCAACTTTCGATAGTGGTAAAAGATTAACTTTAGTCAGAAAGGCCTCATTTACAAAGGCTGGTCATACACCAGCCAGATTCAGTTTTTCAATCTTAAGAAGAAATTTAAGCCTGAAGAGGATACATAAGAACAAAACACTGATCCGAAGAGTACCAGAGGTCAATTTGCAGCTCAGCTGTAGGCATTTACCCCATCATAACTCTGTATGGCCTAAAATGGTGGATATAGTGTTGTCTGACTGATCTACTCTTTAGAATAAAAAAAAAAAAAAAAAAAAGGAGACAGAAGAAAAACTCTTGCAAAAATAAGTATGCCTGAATCCAGGTATAGAGGAGAGGATCAACAAATGATATCTGAGAAACCTCACTGACAGTTCAGTTCATTGCTCTGAGATGCCTTTTGATCCTGTATCATTAGAAATATAGCTGTGTATGTTATATTTTGCATGGACAATGAGGTTAGAGTTGAGAATCCACTGACAGCAAAAATACATAAATTACAAATGACTTCTGTTGAGTGGCTTCTGTTGTGGTTCAGTGCAGTAGGATGGGAGAGCAGAGGGAAAGCAGAGGAAGCAGCAGCTACACGGCCACAGCGAGGTAGAGCTCCTACAGCTGCCACAAGTAGGTGAGTGAGATGAGTATTTTGGAGAGCATGAGGGAGGGAGAAGTGGGTGCAACAGCAGACACTGTATAGATGCATCTACACAGTTTGTTAAAGCAGCAGCACGTGCACATGCCCCACTCTGGCTGAGTGGAACTGACTTGCCAGCCAGCAGCCCCTGGCAAGCTTTGGCCTGAGCAAGCTCACACCTCTCCAGATGGTCATCATTCAGCATGTGAGTGGCTCATGAACCACCTGTCCATTTTGGTGGTTGATACAAATACTACCATAGATGCAGGACATCTCCTTTATTCAGGAATATACCTGGACATATTGAACTTGCTAGTACAGAATATGCATTAAATGCCCTTCTAGCCCCTGCTGCATGGCTATAATGGAATTCTTGAGGGAAAAAAGAAAGCCAACCTTTCCATACAAAGCAAAACCCACATGTAAAGTACTTTTAGCATAATTAACTAGCACTATCAAAAGAGATTTTTTTTTTCTCTTTTTTTCTCACATCATCCAGTTCTCTCTTCCAAAAGCACAGAAAACCATAAGGACAATCAAAAATCCTTTCTGAAAACTTTCTGAAAAGGCCATAATCACCAAGGCCTCAAGAGTGGCAACCGGGCCTCATGCTACAACCACCAACCTAGCACTCTTGGCTTGGTGCTCCTTAAGCTTTTTAGTGAGTAAGTGCAGAAAGATTGAAGGTCTTGCTTCAAATCCAGATGGCTTCAAGTTTTTGATGTATGTGACGTCTAATCAGAGCTAGCATACTTCAGCTAGATTTTGATCTAAAATTGGTTCAGTTTTTGAACATGTTCCTTACACTGATGACCACTGCCTCTTGGCTATGAGTGCCTTTTTAGAGCAAGGCAAACATCTTTTACCTCACCTAGTTATGGTCTGTTGCATTACACCATATGAGAGGGACGAGGACTCTTACTCATCAAGCCTTTACAAAAATAAGAAAGAAGTTGCCTACATACTGAGATATATTGTTCCTAATTTCCAGTGTGACAAAAATGACATAGATGATCATAATTACTAAAAGACACAGATACCTTGACAGAAATTGTAGCCAAATAACATGTGGAGCCTTCTTACATTCTCAAAAAAGATATGGCTATAAAATATTCAGAACTTACCTTTCTCTAGTCAGCTGAGTTAAGGATAGAAAAAGACAGCTTGGAGATAAAAAGCAGCAGCAAAGAGCAGGTATTCAGCATATACTAAAAATACGTATTTCTCCCTGTAAAGGCCACATACACTTCCAAATTCTACTGTAACACAAACCAAGCACAGGCAATGAGAAAAGATAATTCTGTTATTTTAAACTCTTTCCAGTGTCCAGGTGATATTTACTGGTCATTATCATATCTACAACTGGCCGCCTAATAAGATTGCTCTCAGATGAGAAAACTGTTCAAGATACCTGCATTTATTACAAATCATATCACAGATCCTCAGATTAGGAGTAGAAACATATGAGTCTGCTACTTTTAAAGTCTGTGCTAAAGAATTTATGGCATCAATCCACAGATTAGGAAGAAAACTCCCCATTTCTGTAAATTTCTGTTTCAACCTTGAAACATACATGGCAATTCCTAACCTTAATTTTTATGCCACCTACCATTCAAAGTCCAACAGTATACAATTTTTCTTTTTTTTTTTGACCTGAGTAGTTATAGCACCAATGTTAAGACAATGATTTGAATAGCAAACTGTGGCACTAAAAAAACCCTTTAAAAACCATGCTAAACCAAACCACAAAAAACCCCAGAAGACTAATTTTAAAGAAAATGGCTCTGACATCTAAATTCGCCTACATTTTTTCCTCTGAGCCTTCAATTTTTTTTTCATGTAAAGGGAGTTCTTTGTTCAGATTCACAGGCAGACCTCAGACACACTCATACCAGGGCAGCATCAACATGATTCTGTTTACTGAAGATGAGGCCCAAAAGATTATTTACTTACCTTAACATGTTTCTACAGTACAAAAGAGAGAATGGTTTTCCAGTGAAATCTGTCCCCACATTAAAGGCAGGACTTGGTAGCAGAGTATTGCCAGGTGACTCTTGTGCCAGACTGTTTTATGAGTGGAATACCTTGAGAAGTCCTGCATTAGCTATGACAAATAGCAATCTGCTTTATTTTCTGGAGATAACAAATGCTAAATCTGAATTTGTTTCTTCATTTGAAGTAACTTACTTGTTCTGTTTCAGCCTAGAACTTTTATTGGTGGTAACTTAATCTACCATCTACTTATAACCAAGGACTATTAGTAGTATAAATATGTTAGATAAATCATTCTCTTAATTTAGACTATGGGGATACACGAGTGGGCTGTAGGCAGTCTTGGCCTTGATGGCTTGTGGCTGTGTCCCTGGGAGGAGGGAAGGCCAGCATTGAATGCAGGTGTGGTGATTCCTNATGCTGGCCTCTGCCTGCCACCTTCCTCTGCCACTGCCTGCCTCTGCTTACTAGTGCCTGCTGATGCCTGCTACCCTATCCTATGCTTGATTTTTCGGACTCTGACATCTGGTACCCTGTGTTTGTATGTATCGCAGCTATAATTGGCTGAGCCTTAGAAGCTCTGGAAGCCTCTGACAGTATGAGCCTCACGGACTGCAATCCACTTGGGGGAAGTGGAAAAGCCGGCCGAGGCGTAATCCCTGGGCGGGGGTGTGCCCAGGAGAGCCGTGAGTAGCCTACGCATGTAAGTCCAGGATTGGACTGCCTTGGGCGACCGTGCCTCTGGGAAGGACGGTGAGCCGCTGTAGCTCTTGCCCAAGCAAGTCTGGGATTGGACTGCTTTATGGGTGACCGTGCCTCTAAGAGGGATGGTGAGCCGCTGTAGCTCTTGCCCATAAGGTCGGTGAGCCATTGTAGCTCTTGCCATGCGTGATTACTGCAGATGGTGCCGCAATGTTATACTGCAAACTGTGTTGGCCTGGTGGGAGTCAACATCTGGAATTATGTTGGCCCAGTGTATGGCGACACAGACAGGTTCAGAACTCTGGAGCAGGAAGCTTTAGCATGAGACGTTGTGTGAAAGGAAAAAAAACTTAAATGGTGATAAAGATGCCCCCTTATTTTAGAACAGCATGTTTTGATTAGTAGGCAGACTGGTCTTTGTAACAGAGTAGTCTTGATCTGCTTTATTAAAAATTTTAAGAATTGGATCTTAACTGATGAGATCTGTCGACTATGGCGTAGAAGGCCTTGAGAAGCTGTAAAACTGCAAAGTCATTTTACAGTCTTGCAAATCAAAGCTAAGTAGAATCACAGATGCTTTTAAAAATAACATGGACATATTCCATTCTTCCACCTCAAAAGAGAGATAATACAGATTCTATTACACCAGGTTGAAAGGCAGCATACAGCTGCTGTGAGTAAATCCTGTCTGCTGTGAAAGCATAGCCTGGAAGTCTCTCATGTAAACAGGCTTTAGTCTTCTCCTTTATGTTTTGCAAAAATTACACAGTCTTTTGCTGTATTACAATATTAGCATGCCTTTACTTAATTCAGGGCTGAAGAGGTGGAAATTTAGGCAAGAATGTATTGCCTCTTTGTTTTGCCATCCCACCTTAAGCATACTGTGTGGCACAAAGACAAGAATTTAAGTCACCTTCTTCCTAAGTTCTTCAAAAGTTCCACAAACTGGGGCTGTTCTCTGAGATGAAAAGAAGTCATGGCCAACACTGCAGTATCCCAGAGATTCTATGGTGGACTATAACATCTGCTCACTAATCTTAAAGAGTCCACAGGTTCATCACTTGTCCCTGTAGCATGGTCTGCTATCACCCTGTCTGCAAAACAAATGGGTCACAAAAGAAAAGCCAAATAGCTGACCTCTAGGACATCTGCTGCTGACTCCTTTAAGCTTAGTAAGTAATGGAAAGGTGTATGACTTATTAGAGATTTCTTACATAGTTACATTTATGAAAATGTCTTAAAGGGCTAGGAATGGGAAAGTAAGAACAGAAGATGAGTCCATCACTGGCAAATTGTTTAGATGTGAAAAACAGGCTTCACACTCCAGAAATTCCCTGCTCAAGAAAACTCTTTGCACATATTTATCAAAGACATTATTAATTTATACAGATAGGATAAGCAGCCATCCAGAAAATACTGTAGGAATTATTGCTACTATTCTCCATATGGTGGGGATTTCTGGACATTTAATAATACTCAGTCATATTTTTCCATTATTCTGACAGAATATGCTGAAGAACCTTTTACAATTTTAAAAAATAGAATGCATTTTGTCACTCTTTTTGAAGTTAGTTCATTAAGAGTTAAATTTATGAAGCATATTGTCTGTAAAAACAAAGACAGACAAGTATGAAATCACATGTCAGCCACGGACCTAAATTCAGTGTGGAGAGACAGTGATAATGCTGATTATGAACTTAATAATCCTCTAAAATATTTTTTAAATGGCAGACAAATCAAAAGGATGTAATTTTAGCTTATCAGCAACCAACAGCAGCACGATAGCTAAATTTAGCTATATGAATGCTAGTCCTGCTGCAAGTTTATAGTGCTTAAAGTTAATCATAAGACCTTGCAGCTGTATAACGTGGAGAACTACTCCTCAGAGGAGAGCATATTCTTTTCAAGCAGTGTGACAAACGTTGCGGGTTTTAAAATAAGATTTAACATAAGGGCCTGTCATATGCAACCTGCATGTTTGGCACCTAGACTTTTCTGGCCTTTCCCATCATCTAAAAAGGATGAGTGCTCACATTTTCCAAGATCATGAGGTTTTAGCTGGCAAATGACTCTATACTGAAACTAATTTCAAGTCACTTTAATGTATAATTAACAATGCCCACTCAAGCATTCATATGCTTGTGATATCCAAATCCTCCAATGAGGTCTTTATCTTAGGTTTCTTCAGCTGACAGAAGCTCTTCCACTGCCTCTGCTGTATTTGGTCAGAAATCCAAATCAATAGCAAGGAAAGCATAGGAAAATTTCTGTAGGTCATGCACCTCTAGGACAATTTTTACATTTTTCTTATGCAGAAAGAAGGAAAATCCATAAAATTTAAGAGTGGTGTTTTATTCAGCTGTGTTTGTAAGGGGGAAATGTCTATCTGGCAACTGTGAGCAACTCAGGGTCCTTCCATGGTTACAGCACTGGAGGTGTGTTGGATATTACAAATCTAACAAATGCCAGGGGAATTTTGTGATGGATTTTCATTCTTACATAGCAAAGTATTGCAAGTAGCATATAACGAAGCTTCATGAAGCACAGTGTAAGCCCTGAAAGCTAGAAATTTTGTTGAAGGCAAGTGACATGACTAAGGCAGGGAAGACTCAATGTCAGACTTCGACTCAGAACTCAATCAACAATCTTTCCACCTACAAAGAGCTGAGCAATTGAAGCAAGCCGTGCTTCCATTGCAACAGCACTTGGGCTTCATTTTCAACCAAGCTGAAAGGCAACAAAGATCTCTGGAAGATTAGAGAGCTTATGCACCTGTGGTGGATTCATCTTGACTGGCAGCCAGACACTCCCACAATCACTTTCTTATTCTCCACCTTCAAAAAAATGGAGGAAGAAAAAACATAAAAAGACCCAGGGGTCAAGATGAAGATTTGGAGGTCAGCATCACAGGCTAAACAGCCTTGACCTTAGGAAGTTAATTTATTTTATTGCTCATTAAAATAGATTTGGATAGTGAGAAACAGACAAAAACTAAGTACCTTCCTTTCCCCCTCTTTTTCCCAGGCTCAGCTTCATTCCTTCATTCTCAACTCCAGGTGGCTAATGGCAGTTGTGGTCAGTCCATAAGAGATCCTTCTGGTGATCCTTCCTCTCACTTTTCCCCTGCTGCAAAGTGGGTCCTTCCCACAGGCTGCAGTCCATCCTTCCCAGTGATGTGAATTATATGAATAGAAACTTATTTTCAGTCAAATATGCTAGAGAAAAAAATAAAGGAAAATGGAAAAAAAAAATAGAAACCCTGATATTTAGTTGCACGGGTCATCCTGACATTGCAGGAAGTAGTGGTGGGAGAGAAAACTCGATGATAAATATAGCTGACAGAATGAAAGCCTGGGGAATGAACTCAGAATTGTGAGAAGTAGAATACAGAGTAGAGAAGGAGGCAGTGGGTGACACTTGAGCTGGACACAGCATTCCTTCAAAAATCAACTGCTATTGAAGTCATCTTCTGTGTGAAGAAGGAACTGGCAGCCATTTGAGGAAGTGTCAGTGACAAATTCATCCCCTTAGATAAAGCAGTAAAGCACTTCAGAAGAGAAAGATTAATAGACCATGGTGAGAAAAACAGAGAGGCCACTGATGCTGAATTTTAGTTTAGTCAGGTGCGTTCACATAAATAGTTGCATGAGGAGTTTCAGCAAGGTCTTTATGTGAGATGAACGCCAGATTTCTGCAATTAGGAGTGCCTTCTCCTTTGTCTGTGCATGTCTCCCCTCCTTTTGCTTTCTTTTCTATTTGATATAATAAGAAATTAGATTAAAATCTAATCTTTCCCTTTTCCAAATAGTAAAAAAGATATTCTTACTTTTCATACAAAAAGTAAGAAATTAATGCAATATCTTCAAACTAACACTTGTGGTTTTTCTTCCTAATGTTCTGTTTTGGGTTGTCAATTTACTCTACAGCTACAATTTCTTGGCTTAGGGTTCACTACTCTACTTGGACTTTCATGAAGAACCTGAGCACTGAAGTGGAAAACCAGTATCAGATATATAGTCAGCAAACTTCCTCTAACGCAAAAAAATGCCATTGTCTTGGTCTTCCAAAACATTTCTACATTCAAAACATGTGAACAGTATCTAACAATTGTATTCTCCAAACAATGGAGAAGTTCTTCAGTGGAATTTAGTTACTGTGTGTGTTGCATTCCCTCTAACTCACACACAGCTTTCAATGAAGAAGAAGGAAAGGACTTAAGGCTACTTTGTGTAGGAATAGAAATAAAAGTGTGTGTTCCCTTACATGCTTTGACACATAAATCCATAGCCAGTTATGTTCATCACAAGGCTACAAAAATTAGTCATTTTAATCAATTAACTTCTCAGACAATGAAGGTAACAGGCCCACAGCAAATAATTAAAGTTATTAGAAGTGATACTCTTTGACCGAAAAGATTAAGAGACTTTCAAAAAAACTGGCATTTAATTGTTCACAAAAATGCACTTGACACATTTCTCAGTCACAATTATCAAGAGAAAACCACATTTACATGTTCAGTATGTGATGAATCATGTCTTTCATTACTTCCAAACAGTATAAATTGTTATTGCTGTTTATTTAGTGCAATTCTAATCTCTTTTTCAAAACATTTATACTATGCTTTATAAATATTTTGTAATGGCAGGTATTGCCTGAAGTGTCAAAATGCTCAGTAAGTGTAATATGATGCCTGCCTTAAAAATTGTTTTGTAAATACTATGGGTTCTATTAAGACGTGCAAAATGTAGAAATGAAGCTGTTTAGCAAATACCTATTTTTATTGCTCTTTAGCAGTTAAATATTTTGAAAAGGCTCTTAGATATTTCTGCTGAAGTTTAGATTTCTGTGATAACTGATTGCTTTCCTGATACTTCCCTGATTTCAGTAATTTTAAAAACTAAATTTAATTTGTTAGATAATTCCAAAGAATTAAATATATGTTCAATTTCAGGACCAAAATCAGTAGTCTGAAGTGTCTATCCTGAATATGAAAATCTTAAGGCATCATAAGATATATACTATCATTGATATAGTCAAATGGAAGTTGTGAGAAGCGCAGTGTTAAATGGAAAAGCATATGAGTGATTTTAAATAGCGCTCTGGAACTTAATTTAGAAAGCTTCTGATTTTTTATTATAATTATTTTTAGCATCCTCTCATTTACTTCCTGCTTCCTTCAATCTGGAAATGCAATCTTTTCTAAAGAAAGCTCATCACATGCAACAATTAGTTTATGTAGGATCTTGAACAACTAAGCTATTGCCGGCCTACAGCTACAGTGCTTTAATTCCAGATACGCTCACATGATGGTACTATAATTAAAAACAGAGAGGAGAGAGTGTAAAAAGAACACACAGTCACGCTACAAAACATGTCTTCAGTAGCTACTGAAGAGGCACACGTTTATAATCACAGCAAATTAATAAGAATCTAAAAATAGTTGAGCTTGTTTCCTGTGCATTGCGCATTGCATATCACTAATAAATTATATTCACACTGTGTTACAGGTCACTGATAAATTAGCTATAAACATTCTGTCCTCCTGAATAGATTAGTTTATCATTAGCTACATGAATGCTTTTCCACATGACTCTTAATCAGGAGTTAAGAAAACTATTCTCAGGAGTTATCGCATCTAATCCAACGTATTCAATCAGTGCTATAAAATCATTATAAAAGAAATACATTCTTGCTGTTTATTACTTTAATGGGATTAATTGATCTATTACAAAATTTCATTACACAGAAGATTATAGTGAGTGTTTTATTCTTGTACATCATAGTCCTAAATTAGAGCGTAAATAAAACCATAGCAAAAAAAGGCATTTTCTAAATTATTCCCCTTGACACAATTGAAAAGTCCTTTAAAATACTGAAGTTAGAGTTTATACTAAAATAAGAAGCATAGAGGACTTTTACGAAGAGCATGAAAGTTACTAAAAAAGATTTACTGTAATGGGCTGTAAGTCCAGATAAAATGTAGGAGGGTGATTGCAGGTATCACATTCATGCTGTTTCACTCAGTAGCACCTCCTGTGATTAGATACCCCATGTCTCCTTTTCCACTGAGCTATGACCATTAATCAGGCTGTCATTACTACTGGGTTTCAATCTTCCTGGCTGCCCTCATGGACAAAGAATTTTTTTCTTCAGAACCTAGAGATGATTCTCAAAAAAAAAAATTGTTATACTGATAAACTTTTAAGGAAGTAGCCTGTTCTGTGAAAATTTTGCCTAGCAAGGAATATAGGTGTTGTCTGAAAGTACATTTCTGGTGTGGGATCTAACAGAATTCTCCTGCCACTTTACCATCCCCGCAGAACTGAAACAAAATTCAACAGTCTCATTCAACAGAAATGTCTGACAGCATTTCTTTCAAACTTTTCCTCTGGACTCAGGTCTACCTGTCTTAAGATATCTTAAGAGCTTTTTAAATTTCCAGTGGACTAGAAATAATTGAATTACTAGCTTTTTTCCTCCATTTGAATCATTGCCAGTTCCTCTGTAACACACAGTACCAGAGCATCACAAAAAACACATCAGACTCCAAGGCCTGCAAGCAAACATGGTCCTCTGGGCTGCTCTGTTATACCCCAACTTCTGGTAGCAAAAGAACAAGGCCATTTTTGACTTATAACTACGGTATTAAATTACCAAGTTTTGAGATAAATTATCTATACCGGTTATATGAGCTGAAAACTTAGTTGAGATTTAAGATTTTCTCCGGCTGAGGAGATTGGAACTTTGATAGCAAATGAAAACACTCTTCTGATAAGTGTCTCTGTGCCAATCTTCTCATAGTTAACAGAATTGCCATAGTTTTTTCTATAAAGAACAACTTACACATATCAGAATAGCTGCAGACTTTGAAGGGCATGGAAATATACTCCACTTTAAAATGAAACTTGAGATTTTAGCACACAAACCATATGACTTTCTTCAAAGTCAAAAGGCACACCGATAAACTAAAGAGGAAGGGAAACTAATGATCACCTCTACACGTGCAGAAAAAGAGGAGCTCCTCCCTTCCTATCTTTCCTATCCTCTCTCTCTTTCCTGCTATTTGACTCTTTGCTTTTTGGAAAAATAAAGATACTACTTAGTCATACGTAAACCTCATTTCATATTGTCTTGTAAGAAGGTATCAACCAAAAATCAGTTGTAAATCACAGTTAAACAGAGATATATTTTACTGTTAGTAAGATGCCTTTTGAATAGTTTTCTGTAATTGGCACAGTTCTCTGAAAATCTCAAAAGCAAGCTATAATTATAATTGTTGCAGAAAAGAGGAGGTACACAAAAGGAATAGGTAGCTCTGCAGACATCTAAGTCCAGGTGAGTGAGTATATTCCACAAATGAAAGAATTCAGGCCGAACCAACTTCAGCAAACTGTCCCCAAAGAGGAGCCCAAATTGCTTCTTTCTCTGAAACTGTTTTTTGTTCATGCAACAGACAAAAGAATAGAAAAAAGTGTCAAAATGAAAAGTTTACTTGTATTTTTCTTTTTCGTTTTGCCTTGCGTGGTAAAAATTCCCATTAAATTTCTTGGTGTTGCTGAGCTCAAAGAGATATTACTTCAAACCAAGCCAACTGTTCTGGCAGTTAGTAAAAATTGGGTTAAAAATGGCAACTAATTAGAAGAATTTCAACTGAGCATTTTTTTCAACTCTACTCGACTTAAAAACGTTGCTTTAGGCTGGTGAGACATTTACCTAGGAATTTATCTAGCAAAACGGAGATAAGGTGGTAAGTGGGACATGGGCTTGGCACTGGAAACCTCATGATTATAACCAATTTCCCAGTGGTGGGTTAACCAAAATATAAACCAGGAGCTGGACAAAACTAGTTTTAGAATTAACAAGGAGAATGAACACATAGTATCTAACAAATATAAATGGCACCATCGTGCCATTCATAGTAAATTCAGGCATTGCATGCAGCTGCACACCAGTGAAGAAACAGCAAAGGTGTGAAAGCCCACAAGGAAGCATTTAAAATTACTCCACGTGGACCCTACATTGAGGAAGAAGAAACTGGTAACATGAACAACATATTTTATTTCAATGACCAAAGCAGCAGATGAATATGGAGCATAACACCATGATGAGGGATAGGAATTAAGAATATGCATAACAATTTTAACTGATTTTTCCCTTTGATTTTTTTGCAATAACTACAAATAATTTTGGCTAACAATTTGATTAATAATTATTCTTTAATTAGACTGCTAAGACTTCATTTTTATTAACAATAAATCCTTCCTTTATATGTAGGTGTGCTATCTTTTTGCCTATAAACAGGATTTAAAAAATTATATTGTACACTGAGTCTTCTTTTGAAGCAAGATACTCATTCAAATGATGCAAATAAATTCAAGAAAATATTAGAAAAGCCTCTGTCTTCAGTTTTTTAAGCTGCCACACCACATTATGGATGTATATATTTAGTCATAGCAATAGATCAGATTTCACCTGACTGACAGACACAAAGTAGGCCCTTCTGTGGGTAAACTGCCAATTCCATCTTCTTTGCAAATGATAGCTCTTTTAAAAAATAGCAGTTTTACGGAGTTCAAGTACCAGGTTATTTTGTGTAAAGGTATAAAGTTTTGTATAGTATATTTTAGGCTGAAAATATTAGTAAGTTTACATTTAGGGGGAATTGCTACAAATCACTCAGTCCTTGTCTGAATAGCACTGTCCAAAAAATATTTTATTCTCTCTTTTCTTCAATCTAACAAAAGAAAGTAAGCTTTTGTAATAAAGCTCTTTCATTACTCCTTGAAAGTATTGCAAAAATGCTGAGTAAGGTTTGTTTCTGACTGGTACAAGCTCAGGATCTCATAATCAGGCCCTTAGAGCCCGTTGCAATATCCAATGGTCAGCAAACCAGCCTTCAAATGGCTTTAGGTTTTCTAACAAGAATGAGCATTACATTATTCAGCTATGACTGGAGCAAAGGTCCTAAGCAATCCTTAATGTGCAGTAAGTGACAGGTCAGCTCTGTTTTTGGAAGGAAAGAACTACCATTCCAACTGTTCCATTGTGCAAGAATGGGAGCAGAGGGTAAGATAATTCCATTTCTGCTCCTCCTGGAAAAAACAAAAAAAAAAAAACAAAAACAAAACAAACATTATTTTTAACATGGTTTCTGTGTCATTAATTGTGTTTAGCTGGATTGAAATGTGAACCCTGAAAGTCTCTAACCCTCATAATGAGTTTTTTCACATTAAAATTAAGTTAAAGAATCAGCCTGAAGCTCAAGAAGCAAGACACACAGCTGGACACATTGTGTCTTTTATTGGAAGGAAGAATATTCTGGGTCTACATCAAAATCCCTAGTGATGTCTTTTGCTGAGGGCCCAGAAAAGTTAGTATATCTGAGGAAGAGAAACAATCTAGAGGAGAGTTAGCTGTCTGCAAATTTTTAATAGAAATATATTTGCCAAGAATTTCTTATGTGAGTGTGGCAAACACAGCAACACATGAAGAGAAATGTTCCTACAGTTGGAGCAGACCCACTATTTAAAACATGCAATGCCCTTACATTTGACAGGTAACAAATGCAAGCTTCTAAGTTTATGTGTGTAAGCACACAATTTCTTTTGCCTGGACTACTGCAACTCCTAAAGTGTGTGCTCAGTACTACTTTTGTTTGAATTAGTATTTTCATGCTGAAAAGTGAAAGGAGTCTGGTGCAAAATGGAAAAATACTCATTCACTCTCAAAAACCACCCCCCAAAAAAAAAAAAAAAAAAAAAAAAAAAAAAACCAAAAAACCATAGACATATTCAGGAATGTTAGCTATTTAACCATTTTATCTTCTTTAAAGGCCATCAATGGAATCTCAATGTCAGGCTTCAATCCTGATACACATTAATATATCCACACACTAAAACATCATTAAAACTTTCAAAATATTTACTTTCTAAGAGACTACAGTAATATGTTCTGGATATTCTATTGCTAATATGGGATGCAGTGAGTAGAAAAGCATGTCTGGTAATCTTTATGGTTGCTTTGTTGTAAGCTGTTTGCAAATTTATCACAAAACACTATTGATGGTAAATGTTCTGCAGAACTGTTGTCCTTAACCAAAAGTGTGTGAGAGGATGCACAGGGATCAAAAAAAAAATTCAAAGCTTTACATTTGTCCTTTGGCACTGTGCAGCTCTGAGAACTTGCACCTTACTCCAAATTTGTATTTCCAGCTTCTCAGTTGGAACTTTTCAGTTCCAGCTTCTCTGACAAAAGACTGTCTCCATCCATGCTCAGTTTCACCCATCTTACTAATGTCCCTTTTTTTCAGCAAGGGCTAGGTATCCTACCTTTCACCTTTCAGCCCTTTATGTAACATCAGTTAGCCTGCAGTCTGGGACAGGCCTACATAAATTGCCGATGCAGAATCTTAAATGCAATGCATTTATCTCCCCAACACCTGAGAGGCACTGAACACTCTTTGACCTGCCCTGACCTACGTCCCAGTCAGAAAACCCTCTAATAAAAAAATATATCCATCTAACCACAGCTGGCAAAATTCATGGCTTCTTGGGAGTTTCAGCTGACACACATTTATGTGGAGGGAGGTAAAATAGAGTGGGTGCTTTTACATCAGGAAAGGAGAAAAAAGGGGATGTTCAATTTCCCGTAAGAAAGGGATAAAGAAGGGGAAGAATCTTGTGAGAAAAAGGGGAGCAGTACTTTAAAGGAAAGGAGGGACACAGATATGGGTAAGATATTGTGGGAAGGGATACTACTGCAGAAAGGGAATACACCAGCCATGCTTGTTGTCTGTTCTTTTCTCCACAAAGAGAAAACAGCAGCTTTACTTTGTTGCTTTTTCACTTTGCAGAAAATACATTTTAAAAGGTTTTCCAAAGGTTTTGGGGCCTCAGGCCTAAATTTTATTATGATTTCTCTCCTGTAAGTGTCCAGTGTAGAAGACATGCTGCTCAAACTGTGCTTCAGATCTTTAATCTCCAGTCCTACTTATGCTGAACAGATGAAATACCCCTTATTTCAAAACTTTAAAGTTCCCAAGGTTCAGTAAGAAGACAGCATGTGTACGATAAAAGACTGCTCTCTGGCCTCTTGCAAATAGCAACAGGAAAATATAGCCTATGGAAAGTGTTTAGGACAGAGGCCTTTTAAGAGCTTGAAAGAGTATCAGTGGCCTTATCTTTCGTGTTGCAGAATCCACAAGAGCTCTGCCAGGGTAGTGGAGCAGTGCTGCATCTAAACCTTCACTGTGATATGTAATCAGTCATTACAGGCACTGGGATTTCTCTTTGCTCCTGAGCTATCTACAGCACTACAAGTAATGAGAAAAAGTTAATGAAATGAAAGCACATTTTTGCTGACTTTTTTTTTACTATTATTTAAATCCAAAACAGATTTGGAGTGAGCTATGCAGGTTCCTCCCAGTGCAGAATAAATTCTCTTATTCTACCTCTTAGCAGAAGACAGAAGAAAGGAGTTAAATATACATCCTTGGAAGTGGAAGTGATATGGCAAAACTCCTTCTCCTGTTTCTCTACACTCAGGAAGGACACACCAGGCTGGCTTTGAAGTGTCAGCAGGATTAGAAGACAGCAGCATGCCCTTGCTTCCTGATGAAGAATAAGCTTAGCCAGCACAGGGCTACATATCCAAGCAGCAAGGGCAGCACATACTTTTCTGAGCTGTTTGTTCAAATACCATTGTTGATAAATAAACACCAAGCATGTTTGGAAGCTATCAGTGAAAATTTCTCAGGCCATTGATGTTCTCCACTGCAACCTTTGAGCTTCAATGCAAAATTAGCAGGGACTGAGCTGTCTGCCTACTACACTGCCCCATGATTGATAAAATTAATCTGTGAACATCTTGTACATACACATCCCACTCTTGTAATCTGCTCATTGAAACATCTTCACAACTGATACTCAGGATGATTTTGGGCTACAAGAAAGATGGAGGGGGAATTTTTACAAAGGCATGTAGTGACAGGACAAGGGGGAATGGATTCAAACTAAAAGAGAGTAGGTTTAGACTAGGTATTAGGAGGAAGCTCTTTGTTTTGAGGGTGGAACAGAGGTTGCCCAGAGAAGCTGTGTATGCCCCATCCCTGAAAGTCCTCAAGGACACGTTGGATGGGGCTTTGAGCAACCTACTCTACCTTTCCACACTGGTTCCTCACTGAATATTATAAATAGGGAATAATTTATCAATTCTGAATTTATATTTTTCTGTAATTATGGTGGCTGTAGGAAAAAAAAATCCCATTTGAAAAATGTCCGTTGTATTCTTCAAACTCAGTTGATTGATTCAGAGTTTTCATGAACTCCAGGACAAAATTTGACACAACAGAATCAGAATGCAACATTCTGATCAATTTCTCTACTTCATGGTTTTATATTATTTTTCTATGTCTCAAAGAGAGAAGAGACATTATCAAAACTCACAATTTATACAGAAGCATGTAGCAGTCGAACTAAAATTATATTTTAATACAACCCAGTTTTGCTTTGTGACATAAATACAAAAATCAGCAACACAGCTTCTCATGACCACCACCAAAAGCAGATACCATCATACCATCCTCATTTGCAAAAGATCTTTAAGACTTCTCCCCCTCAGATTCAAATTCCATAACTAAATTTACTTTTCTTCTCTCCCACAAATAAATTTTTTTCAATGCCCACCTTGTATTTCATTTTCATACATAGAAATACATACACTAGCAAAAAAATTTCAAGAGTGAGAGTAGATACTGCAACAAAAATATTTTTCCTATCTGTATTCCAACAATAAGCCTTTTGAAGATCACTTACTCTAATATGTTGCAGTAAGAAAAATGAAAAACCTCTTCAAACTCTAAACCAGATGTTTGCCTTCTAGTCTCATTTAAGAAGGAATTGGACCCTTAAATTTCTCTAGGATTAGACATTTTGACATGCATTAGATTTTTCTGAAAAGCAGTTGTATGGGAGAAGAAATTTATAAGGATAATTTTAAGGCTTGATGCTCTGATTCTTAGACTCCATTAAAAATTTTGCAAAAAATCCTGTCAAAGGTAATTTTAACAGCATGAAAGAAGTAATGGAGAGCTGCAGAAATCACCATCTGTAATTCATCCTGAGTAAGAAAACCCTGCCTTTTTGTAGTATTTTGATTCCCATTAACAGGCTATATCCATTATTTAATTACATGCATTAAAACAGGTAAGTCTGGGTTAAAGCAACAATTCTCTCTAACAGCTCATTCTTATTCAGGCAAAGGTAACAGTATGCAGCAACACTTCTCACTTCACACAGGAAAATGAAATAATGACCTCTTTTTTTCTCACCTCTAAACCTCTACAGATAGGAAGACTGTAGGGGTCAAAATAAGGAACTGAAATTGGGTTTGGAGTGGTGAAGAATGACAGCTGCCCACCCCCCACCTGCTACGAGATGGAAACATGCAAGACAGAAACAAAGACATATATTCCAAGCAACACCGGGAGGTAATCCCCAGGGGAGTTAGACTGACAAAGTCATGACCTAATTAAAGAACATCTCCTACACGTTGTCATTGTTCCTGCAAGTCTAGGACAAAATACTTCTTTCCATAATGTCCATATGAAGATCCAGTATTATATTAACGTTGTGTCATGACTCTAAGGTAAGACAAAACACAACTCCCAAGATCCCCTTGCATTTATTTGGTTTCAAAAGGATACACCTGAACTTTGAAAACGGTTGTGTTAGTTACTTTGTATTAGCATACCAAATTTAAATGAAATCATGTTAAACTACTTTTCCTGTTAAGCTCTGTGGAAATGTTGTGCCATAGGCGTTATTTTGCTCAGAAACTCAGGTATTAGAGATGAACAGCGAAATGAGGAACTACTGCAAAGATGTAGTTCCACCATCACAATAAAACTTTGTAACATGGCACTGTAAACAACTGAACCTCTGCTTCCTGTGCCTACTTCTCTCTGTAGTTCAGCAAAGTTCATTGTGCAGCTGCATTGGGAACGACGTAAGATGTCTGACCCGGATCATACCAAACCATGAGGCAAAGGTTTCACTGACAATGTAGTCACTAGTACTAAATGAAAAACCGCAGCTTTTAATAGTAGGCAAATGTAAGCATGCCAAGCCCATCGGGTGTAGTTGATGTACCCACACTGCTAATTAAGATATGCTTTCTTCAGTGTGAAGCCTGCCATGTAGCTCATCATTGTATCTGTAATATTTGTCAGTATCTAATTTGTTTCATTCGCACTGTACAGTCACAGTAAGTAATGCAGATTGACAGGGATTTTTAACTTCTCTCTACTGCTCTTTCTCCAAAAAAAATTTTTATGAATAGTTTTTTGAGCAGCAGGACAACAGAAGCAAAGAACCTAAAAGGGTCTTCAGACATTTTCCCCCTCAGGAACCATCAGGATATTTTGCAAAAATTGACAGGAACCAATGAACTACACAGGGTTTACGCTTTTTTTTAACAGTAAAGGGAACTCTAGAAAAGTTTTAACTAATCAAGAGAATTGAACATTAGATGTCATATATAATTTCTCTGAGAAAAACAAAAGGTGCTAGCCAATTGTGGAGTAATTTTCATTAACAAGAATTTTCTTTCAACTGCGCAATGAACTAAGATATGATGGCCCTCCTATATGATTTGCACCATGTCTGGCATGAATTTAAAATAGAAATTGTCCATAATAAACACAGTAAAAAAGAGGCATTTACTATTCTCAAAAATGGGGTGATAAATTATTTTCTCACTGTCAATCAATTATAAAAGCTCAGAAATAGTAAGTTACATTTTAAAATTTACTATTAAGGGATCTTAAACTTTTTAGATGAAAACAAAATTAAGCACACTTAGCAGGAAGAATTCTCTACAGTCAAACTATACTAACTGTAGCCAAGATATCCTCACCTAAAACTCCAAACAAAAAGTAGATGTAGAGTTAATTAGATGGGCTTCTGATGAGAAGACCAGGCAACGATTCACCTGCATGAGGAAAGAGTGGAATACTCCGTAAGTTACCTAGATAAGGGTGGAGTGAGTTGGGGGTGACCTTTGGATACCAGCAATAGAGGGAAGGGTAGGACTCAATCCAAGCAGACAATATTTGAACGAGCATTTTTCAAGTTTACACAATAAGATCCATAAGACTAGGCAAAAGGGCACAAGGGCATTTTGCTCATAAATAATACAGGAGTAGATATAGTTGAAGTTGGAGATAATTATGCAAAGTGAAAGAAATTTTCTAGAAAATTGATAACACCAAAAGACTAGGTTCTCATTCATGTCAAAAAGCGTATGTAGGCAACGCAATTTCATGGACTATCAAATACAGTGTCATAGACCCCATCCATTTTTAAAGAAACCTCTAAGCTTTCAATCAAAAGCTGGAAAAGGGACTGCCTTCATCTTATATTCTTTACTTAAATATATATTAATTGGCAAAACCAGGGACAGGTTTCTGACCTAGAAGGACTTCTCACTTCACCAAAGCAAACATCCTCATGTTGTACAACATTTTTTTCCATACTGTTTTTGACAGAAACTCATTTGACCATCAGAAAATTAACTCACAGTCATACATCTTTACTACCTGGTTTATTCAACTGAATGTATAATCAAAGTGGTTGTATTAGGAACATCTTGCTATTTTGTCAAAGATCCAGCATGGTATTAAAAAAGAAACCCATAGTTACTTAGTAAATACAATGCAGATGGTTCCCTATTGATGAACAGTATCTTTCAGAGAATAATGAGTTTGTCTGGTGCCAATTAATGTTCAGCACATGCTGTTCCCTTTGTCAACATTTCATGTACTCCAGAGGAAACGAAACGGAAGTTATCTTACGGTAGGTGATCATTGTACAGGCACAAAAACATTCACATGGTGTCCGTATGGACCACATATAATGCTTTGTAAAATCTGTGTGATTATGGCTTACAAACACACGAGTCTCAGTCCACTGCCTGGGCACTGCTGAGAGATCAATAGCGAAATACTTATCTCTATGAAAATCAGAATAATTTGTCATATTACATTTATGTCATTCTGGTTTTCTTGGTTTTGGCAAGTATTACAAAAACCTATATTGTCTGCATCTTTCAGTGGAATTAAAGATCAAGCAGGAACCCCTATATAAATTGGAAATGGTTATTCAAGACCCCATAGAAAGCCTCACTGATAAAACTTCTTGAAAGCTCATTAATTTTATTATGATAAACATTGAATGTGAAGTTCTGAAAAGAACCCTATGCAGCTAAACCCAAGCAAGTGAACTGGAAGACACCTGCAAAAAGCACTTTCTCCATTCCCCTATGTAAAGACCACCTCTGTTATTTGCAAGTGCAGACAATGTGTTATGAAGCCTTGCTAATCCAGGAAAGAAATAAGGTTTTCAAGATATTTTAAGGCCTTCTCTCAGGATTTTCCTTTTCTAATTTTTTTTTAATGTTAGTCCAAGTTCAAATTACTTTTTAATTTTGTTTTAATTGCAAAATTTAAAATATCTTTGACTAGATAATTTTAAGCACGACCTTATTTACACAAAGTTAGTATGGCACACATAAAATGTATAAGAATCATATCTGAGAAAATATATCCATTTACCTAGTCTTTATCTTGGATAAAATCCGAGAAGTACATTTTTCATTTTGGGTTCAACGTAAGTGAATAGTATGTGCCCCATAAAGTCATTATAGGGGAAGAGGGAAAAAAAAATCAAGTTGCAGATGACAGAATTAGTGTCTTTTATTATCTCAAATACTGCTTCTGAGAAGTAAATAAACAGTGTATTCCAGGCTCAGATACTGAACTCTGAACTGTTTTAGGTTCTGCAGATGGTAACCTAGGCCAGGTTAACCTAACCTAAAAGTTAGCTTAGGACTCATCAACAGAAATGTTTTACTTCAGGCAAAGAGGTGCACTTCTGACAGTCATCTGGACATCAGTCATATATCAGAGCTCCAAGAGCTTAAGCTTGAATCTTCTGGATGACATTAATCTGGAACGTGTGATCCAGGATCAAAACGAGTGCTCTCTAGTCACCAGTGGGCATTCAGTCCAGTGGAGCAGACTACAGTGAGCCTGAAGTTAAGAAGAAGCGTGAAATTGATATTTCTAAAATAGTTCCTCATCATTATTTCATTCTGCACATCTGCTCCTACTAGTCTGTACTACTTGCAAATATAGACTTTAGTTTTAAAATTCCTGCTTTGTATAAAGTGCTTGTAAATCCAGCAAATTGAAATGTTCTTTCTTGAGAATGCACATTCTCCTCATTTGCTAAGGAAATGTCATCTATAACCATTTAAAAGCTGACTTTCTCTGGAAGATTCCCAGCTACAGCATTGACTTAAAAGAAAAATCAGCCTACTTTCACAAGAGGCCCCAAGCTTTGTTTTGAGTCTGGTATTTAATTCACTATGGATCAATGAGAAAAAAAGCAGGCTTTGCATACTAAATGTAATCTGTATTATAGAGGAGTAGTTGTCCTACAAGAATGATGCTGTGTTGTTTTCTTTCCTAAGGAAGGAGTATACATGCAGGTTCCGACGGCAAATTTCCTTTCTGCATATTTAACATCTGCTAACTTAGCTTATAGAAGAAGTCAGGTAAATAACTAGTCCAAAGATGACCAAAAAAAAAAAAAAAAAAAAAAAAAAAAAAAAAAAAAAAAAAAAAAAAAAAAAAAAAAAAAATTAAAAAAAAAAAGCAAACAAAACAAGAAGCAAGCAAATGAAGAAATTTAAATACAATAAATTGTTTGTTTCGTCACTCCAATTTAGTGCAAAATGCCAAAGTGTTGGACCAATGAAGGCAAAGAAAATTCTTCCCAAACACAGTCTTTGAGTTTTATCAGGTTTGGTTTGGTTTTTTTCACACCGCTGATTTACCATTCATAAGCAGCACAAAATTTTTTAGCCTCACATTCTTCAACTTGTTGTCCACCTCACTTCAAACTTGGGAGCTGTTGCTAGTCAGAACACCCAGAGCTTCATTTAGGCCATTTCCAACACATGCTGTGAGGAGCACACCACCTGCTGCTACTTCTGCTTCTATTACTCTCCTGCAAACACCACTTTTGGTACCAGAAAGACTGAACAAGAGATAATAAAACAAACAGCACAAGATAGGGATGTCTATAATTGAAGTTCTCATATCTTACTTCTTTCTGCACTGTTGTCCACATCATCTCTGTTCTGTTCCCATCAGCACTGATTTTTAGTTTATAAGCTTCTGTGATCTACAGCTGCCTTTTTTAAGACTCTCTTAGAGTCAACATACCCAAACTTATATACTTGTTCCCTGTATAAATCAATTTTTAGAAAAAGTAAACAGAAGACCAACTGACCAATGATCTATTGGAAAAGGGCAGAAAAAGAGACCTTACACTAGGTTTGTCATCTTTTTCCATTTATGCTACTAGGGAGTTTCATTACAGTGGCCAAAACAAGCCACTTGTCCTTACCTTATTGGTTTCTTTTACTTGCTTAACAAATGGCTAAAAATATGTTAATCATTGAAATAAGTAAGCCAAAGAAGGATATGTCTGTATACGTAATTTTAATTGTTTCTAATTATCTTATAGCAATTAGACAATGGAAGCATTGATTAATTTACTCTATGATTAAGAAGCACAACAGGCTACAGGACACCATCCAGAGGATCCTTGGATGAACCTTGCCCAGTTCATCACCCTGAAGGAATCATTTTGTGCCTTCTGCACTCTCATAGCTAGCACTGCTATGCAAACTTTATCAACAGATTCCCTATCCCCAAGGCAATTGCCCCATTTGGCCAGGTGACAGGATGCTCTCGGAGGCTCCAAACCAGAACTAACGTATTTTCAACTGAGGCAACCTTCTTAGAATTCCAGTATCTTTACTGGAACTTTTTGTAAAGCAAATATAGGAAACCTACATTTTTAGTTTATTTTATTTTGCCCTGGTCCTTGCAATGAGAGACCGTTAACTTGTTTTGACTTTCAGGTCTGTGCTAACTAAGAGGGGAAAAGTTGAAATGAAATTTATTGCTCTGCCCTCACTGTAATATTGCATTAATGCCATCTAGGATAATGCAGTTTTGTTTTCACTTGGTTTTGCTGACACAAGATTCTCTCATCACTGATTTTTTTTGAGGCTAAAGTTTCTCTTTGCTCCACCACCCATGGAAGAACAAGCTAACCCTCTTGACTCACTGTGGTGAGACATGCTTTGCGCAGAAAAGGGTTGCGTGGGGCCCAATACACAGAGGCTTTGTCCAGCTGAGGTCTCTGGGGCTATGCTTATGTTCTCATTTAAGCACTTTGGGAGCAGGACCACATAGGTGCCCATTCAGAGATCTATTTAAATAGCAGCAGAACTGAGCATAGGCTTTTGTGGGTATATGCTACTAAACAGTCCACAGCTCATAAACATCCACACTGGTTAAATATCAGCATGGCCCCTAACACAAACGTGACTCATGTAAACTACTGCTCTTTCAAATTACATTTGGACTTTTTTTGGATGTACTTTACATGTCAGAAACTACTCCTAGAGATATGTGACAATTGTGCTTGGGAAGGGGGAAAGTCTGACCAATGTGAGACAGGACATAAACTCAGAGCTAAAGAACAGCTTCTGTCCTGCTTTATTTAGAAGTAGTCAGTAGAACAGCTTAAGCAAATTCAAAACAGGCTGTTGATCTACAAAGTACTCAAGATCCTTATCCCAGGAAGTGAAAAAATTCCCTATAAAACTCCAGTGTCAACTCTACAGATGATGGCTCCTAGAGGCTGGAGAGTCAGAGTGGATGACCGCTCCCAAGACACGAGCTGGTGCTGAAGGACACGGAATAATAACTTCTGTTAGTGTAGTCTGGAAGAAATCTATGCCAGATCAAGAGTTCATGTCCTCCGTACAGAGAGTTATCCCGAACTAGACACCTCATGACACTTAGCGTCACAGAACAGAGTGCAGCCTGGCATTTGGGCTTTAGTAGGTGACAGTGACAGTGAGGCTTCAACAGCAATATTTTATAAGAAACAGAAATTGCTGCCAAGAGGTGAAGGTTTATATCAACAGTTGTTATTTGCTGACAGTTCGCTGGGTCAGTACTTTTTGCAGTATAACAAAACCAACTCAATTAACTTCTACGTTACTGAGATGGTAGCTGGAAAATTTTTAGTCCTTGGCTGTTTTTGTTTTAATTCACAAAAGATATTTTCAGTGTCTTGATAGTAAAATGAAGAACATTTCAGTCTATACTGCTATTGTGAACTACTGCAGCTGCACATACTTTACATGCAGTTGGGCACATACTTGGTGTGCAGCTGGACCCACTATCACCTGCAGAGACATTAACTTTCTGATTTAAAACTCCATTGATCTATAAGCATTGAAGCTCTATGAGTAGATGGGATTTTTAGTAAAAACCAGTACAACATGAAATAGTCTGAACATTTTAATAAAAAAAGGTGTAATTGATTTTCTATGTTACTTGGCTGAGTTTTCAGCTGAGACACTGAAAATATGAAAACTCCTTTGGATCTACTGTGGGATCATGCTTTATTCCCCAGCAGGTTTGGGCATATAGATTGATTATACTGCTTAGCCATTTGCCTAGTTATAAACAGACCAGTATTTCCATTAGGGTCATCCCCTTACAAAATCCTCACACAATATAGTAACCTTCAGTATTTCTTCAGTTTCTGTTCATTGGCAATCTATGAACAACAACTATATAAATCCACCAGAAGCACAATGATCTCAAGTACATGAATCAGGGACATCAAAATGTAATTACATGTAGGAGACTACATGGAGCGTCCTTTACTTTTGTTTCTTTTTATGGATGCTTTTTTTGAAATTTCTGATGCTTTTTCTTGCTGAAGTTCTCATGAAATAGACTCTGGAGCTCTATGAAGGCAATTAGTACGAGACAGAAAAATTATCTTTAGAGCTGCATATTATTGATTTTTTTACCTCATAGTAATAATCCCAACATTTTGTAGCCTTATAGACCTAATCATTGTAACATTTCTTAGTGATTTATACTGTGTGGTCATAACAATAAATAGGAAGAGCCTTTTTCAGTCTTCAGCAATTTTAGTGCATGATACTAAATATATCCTAGCCTGTTGTAAATTCCATCTTGAAGCTCTCCTATAGTTGAAAGACTTGATTCCACAGAATATTCTCTAATGGCAAGCATACAGAAAGCTAAGTCTGCAAAACTGTATGTAGAAAGGTATGGATTTTAAGCAGAACATACTGAAAGGTAATTGAGTCACTTTGCTGCTCTATATGATTTGCAATTCTGGAACATAACTGAAAAAAAAAAAGATTTATTTATTGCAAAAGATTTATCTAGTTTCGATAAAAAATTAACAGTCAACTCAGAACATGAGCTGACTGAAGTTATATAGACATTATTAAACATAGATTATATAGATATTTCCTTAAAAAATATTATTTATATAATCTTTTGGGCTACAATTTTTAGGCCGACACTTTTCCACATCTCTCCTAGTCTCAAGTCTCCATCCCTGGAGTTATGTAAAAAATGTGTAGTTGTGGCTTGTAGGGATATGTTTTAGTGGTCAACTTGGCAATGTTAGGTTTGCAGGTGGAAGCTCTAAACATAAAAGATCTTTTCTAACCTAAATGATTCTAGGATTCTATGAAATGTAGAGTCTCTCCTTACTCTTCAATTCTGAGGTAACCTTAGCTGAAGATAAATTCCTGTACAAGACTGCTATAGTTCATTAAAAAACATTGAATAGTAATGTCTGACAATGGATTGTAGTTCTATACATTTTATAAAGGCCTGCTGCACAATGGTGTTTTGAGTGGAATCCAGTCATGCTAGTGGAAAGATTATTAATGGAGATGAAGCAATTATAGATGAGTTTCCTTGTACAAAAATATTGTTTGTCCACTCTAATGGCTTCATAAAGCCAGCACAGCTCTATGTAGTTAAGGTGATCATTTTAGTCTGCAGTGAGGAAACAAAAGTCAGGAAGAAGCCACAAGGAGCAAAAGTAGTCTTGGAAAGTAGTGGTCCTCTTTTTAGTCTGACTGTTCAAAAGAGCTTTTTCAAAGAAGTGGAATCTATTCCCTTTTTATAGCATGAGCAAATCAAGGCACTCAACACTGAAGTCTTAGTGCTTACTTTGGTCACTTGCCTCTTAAAATCAAGCCTCTTGGTACTCTGCAGTACCTACTTGTCTTGAAAAATGTCCCATTTAAAAAGAAGATGAAGAATGTAGGGTTACCACTTCTCAAAGAGGTGATAAACCCAACTTGCTATATAAAAAGAGGGCGACACCAATTGTCAGTAAGCAGGTGGTGATGCCAACCAAACCATAGTATGGGGCTGAAGCTGCAGGAAAGCCCCATGGGAGGTGCAGTTGGGTCAGGAGTATTGTTTTTGGGAAGCTGAGAGCTCTGCAGTGCTGCATTTGCAGACACGGTGTGCCTCACTAGGGTGAGACTGCTGCACTGAGAAATGAACAGTGGCTTGGGGCTAAAACCTCCTTAACATTCCTGGGTTATTAGTACCTAAAAACAAATCATACTCCACACAATCCCCTTGCTGTAATGAATCCAAACATCCAAGAGCGTGTGCATGTACGTGTGTGTGTGTGTGTGTGTGTGTGTGTACATGTTCATATATGTTTGGGTGGGGTTGTCTTTACATGTTTTTACTTCTTTTTTTTTTAAATTACACTTTGTCAGAAGATTCAGAAAATGAAAATTCCAAAGGGTTTTCTTTCCTGAACAAGTTCAGCCTAAAAGACCAAAAAAAATATTATTATATAGTCAAATACATCCTCATGGTAATTTAACCCACAGGAACAATCACGCTTCCAAATAAAATTGCTAACTATGATATATCATATCCAGGATCCTTATTTTGGTTTCTTCATCAAAAAAACCTAGATGATTCCCCTTTCCACGATCATTCTTTTTTTAGTTACACCTATTGACAGAAAGGATGGTTCCAGATCTCAAAACCAATACTGAAAGATTAAAGCATAGTTTAAAAATCCCTTTCTTTTACACAGACCATGAATTTAAGGCCCAATACAGAATTTAATGGGAATAGTTTCAGCTGTAACTTTAAAATTTACCATGAAATCTTAGTACTGTTAAAGTAGATGAGTTTTTTTAAATGAGCAATTCAGGTAGAAATTAGATTTTATGTTGACCTTCTCCTCATCCCTGAACATGACTAGAGACATAAACAGCATCCATATTTTATTTATTCACAAGTTGTGTTAGGTCCTTACACTACTGTGCTAGGTGTTGCACAAATAGCTGATGAGAAGTGGTTCCAAGATAAGCTATTTAAGACAACAGGTAGTGGGTGGATAGGCTGGGCCAATGTCAGTGCCGAAAAACAAAAAAGGAGAAAGCAAAAATCATAAAATAACTGAGACAACACTCACAGAAAAACAGATGGGCCAACTGTTAAGCTTGACTAGGACAGGCAGCACTTAAAATTCCTAGTGCAAACCAGCCAATTATGTATTTAAAGCATACATTTCACCATTCTTTATTCTATTCAAGTCTTTTCTCTTTTTCCTGTTCTACTTCTTTAGTTACTTCTCTGAAGAAGGTGGGATTTTTCAGCTTTTATCTCTTGGTCATCCTACCTGCTTCTAGAAATGGGTGTGCATCTTACCAGCAAAAAGGTCTGATAGGAATAGTACCAAATACACTAAATGGTACTTCTCAACTGTTTACTGAAAGGACCACCGGCAAAGTTTTTCAGGTACTTCAAAAGAGTGTGGATATCTACAGCACAACATTTTGTTCCCACAGGGCAAAGAGAGGACCAAGCATCAGATTTAGTTTGGGAGCTTTTCCCTTTTCATTGGATTATCTAAAAAACTTTGAGCTTTATTTCTAAAAATCTCTGTGTTCAATCACTACAAGTGTCTGGTTTCTTGAAGATTTGACATATGTTGTACAGGCAGGCATATAACTGGATATTAACATTTTAACATCTGTTGCATTTTCCAGTCCAAATATTGGCTTCCAATTTTCCTTCCTGTGATTTTATTTGTCTCAAGATAATGTACAGTATGTGACAGACCAAACTGTCACAAGACAATCAGAGAGCATAATTTTTTCACAGATAGGTGAGTTCAAAAGGGATCACAATGGTCATTCAGCGTAATCTCACTTATTGCTTTCAGACAATGATTCCTGCATCTACCTAGATTGTTGCCCACATTTAAAAACTTTGCCTGCCTAAGATTTAGCCTACCCTCTGGGAGTTATGTTTGATATCTAGTTATTCTTACATGAGAAAACAAATAAATAAAAGGGACATTTGATTTCCAGTTTGCACTCTGACCTGAACTTTTAGACGTTTTACACATTTGGTTTTTTTCTGTTAGGTTATAGAGTCCTTCACATAATTTAATGATCTAAGAAATACACCATGAAAAAAAATTCTTCCCGTGTCATGACCCATCCATACTAAAAGTTTATTTGTGTACATCAGAACTATAGTTCTGAGATTTACACTGTATACAAAAATAAGCAGAATTCTAGCAGATTAGGAAGTCAAGTGTATTCCAAAATTGACAATGTCAGGTGAGTCAATTTTTACTATCAACAATAGTTTGTCTGCAGCTAATTTGGGGTGAGAGCGTGTTTTGTGGGACATGTGTAGTGGGCAAGCATGGTTGAAATAATGAACACAAATAACAGACCAGCAAACACCGAAGTGAATATAACCATTTAGAAGCTTAACGATTTCTTTCTTCTTCAAAATAAAACACAAGGGAGATATGAGTTCTGTCTGAGAAAAGGCACTTTGAATATAACAACATAGACATACTTGAACACAACTAGCACAGCACTGTTATCAATGATAGAGAAGTTCTTAGGAGCAAATAAAATACTATGGAATGAGAATCCCTGAGTCAGCTCCTTGGACGAAAATGACATCGAACCTCAAATATGAGCAGTGATAATACCTTATATGTGTATTAAAAAGTCCTGTTAATTAGGGGGTATAAGCCCAGGTAAAAAAGCCCAGAGGTCTGGCTGCTGCGTCTTCGATAAGGCGGCACACAAAAGCAACCGAGGATGAGCTCCTCACCTGAGGGAGCTCTCCCTGAGCTGTCTGTCGGGTGCACAGGTGGAGGCAAAGGAGAGAGGGGACTCCTTGTATGATAATCCATGTCTAGGTTTATTCACGCGGGGGACAGGGCAAAAAGCCAAATTTTAATGAGGGTCCAGGCATTTTATACTA
>VWZT01009622.1:663525-685103 GCA_013397055.1 Pachycephala philippinensis
ATTTTATGAATATTTCATAAATATATTAAATATATGAGATTAAAATGTTTTAACCTTCTTCTAATATACTGAATTCATATTTCACATGCTTTATGGAGGACTAGACCATCAGATTTCTTTTTCAAAAACAGTATTAATTAAAAAAACGAAGTGGTGATCAGTACTATTCTGTGCTATTTTTGAAGTTCTGAAATGAGCTCCTGCTCTGTGATAAAATAATGGGTTGCCTTGGTTTACCCTAATACATACTTCACATATATATAGTCTTATTTATACTTGCTTATTGAAACAGGAATTACACCCAAGCTTTAAAAACAGAGTTTGAAGGAAAATATAATTATGAAGGAAAATCTAAAATTTAAAATGACTTATATTTTGTTTCCTAAGCATCTGATTTTCTTCCACATCTACTGAATAGCCAGTGATGTTATTTAATGAAAAGGATAGAACCAGTCACTCTCAATAAGTAGATCAATAGATATTGAAGGCAGATGGGACATAATTTTAATTCAGCAAGTTTTAAGACCAAGTATTTTGATCATTCATCATTTCCCTCTACACCCATGTGAAAAAATAAGAATTAAGTTTTGTGGAGTGACCAATGTCTTCTGTTCTCACTTCTGATTCGCACTAATCTCGCGTTTAAGGAAAAGATATTAATTTAGAAGGGGAAAATAAACTCTCCAAGAACCATTGGGTTGGGGTCCAGTTGCTACCTGCTATTTCTTATTTATATTTACCACTAGACTGGTACATAGAAACCATGAACAGCTTGAACAGATGTGGAAGAACTGAGGGGACCCACAGAGGCAACAGGAAATAATTTGTGCTAATGCGGTTCCTTCCCATCTCCCCAGCCTCTTTTTGCACTTGTAGTTATTCAGAGAAACAGAGACTTGGGATGAAAATATACACTGTTTCAGAAATCACACACATCCATGACTGGGGTCCAAGCAGGTGCCCAGGGCCAAATCATGTAATTTCAGCCACTTGATCAGATGCTAGAGGGGATAGTCAGTTTTTCCAACCAACAACGTCTGTATTTCACATAAAGTCTGAGGAAAGGGAAGAGCTGACTTAAGTATCACTGCTGCATTTGGAGGTTTATAGACCCTGCAGTGTCTCTGTACCATTTTTTCAGAACACTGTAATGAAATTATAGCTCTTGTCTCCAGGGAGTGGGATATCTAGAGCCATATATAGAGCTATCAAAATGCCATCTGCTAACAGGGAAAGTGTTCCTGCCACTTTTATTCACTTAGGAAGGGTTTTACTCCTCAAACAGAATGATTTTCTCTAAGCTCAAATTTGTAGGAGTAAAGGAGGCAGAACCTGGCTTGCCATAAGCCATTTGTCACCTCTGAAACTACATTTACATTTTCCAGGGTATGATTAAAACCAGAACTTTTTGCCAGAGACATTTGAAGTTTAAATACATGTTATTGCAGTTTGGTATTTGTGGAGATTACTGGGGTGTATAACGTTTAAAAGTGGAAAAAGCCAACATTTTCAAGTTGTTTGGATTGTAAACATTTAGAGACTACATACTCATGTAACAAAAAAAAAGAACTTTGTTCTATTTACATAATCAGCCATTAAATATGTTATAAAGAAACCTCTCCAAGCTGATATTGTGCAGCTGTAAAACTGACTGCAGTGTTGCACACATTATGTCGATTTTTGTAACAAATGCCTTTAGGCACGGCACTGCATTAGAAGGGCCAAGGAGCAGCACCTCCACAAGGGAACCCTGGGGGATTAATAAATGTCTTTAGAAGTTAATACTTCCCTGTCTTTCCTCTTATTCCTAGGAGTATGGGCAGCAGTGGGAATTGGCTGACATCTAAATATTGGTGCCTCCAAACCATCTCTTTTTGTATCACTTCAGAGGCCATTTCAGAGATTCTCCCTGCCTGAGCACACAAGTACATGAATCAGACACACATAAATCATAGAATCATAGAATAGTTTGTATTGGAAAGGACCTCTAAAGGTCATGTAGTCCAACCCCCTGCCAAGTGAGGTTTCTCAGAGCCTAATCCAATCTAACCTTGAATGTTGATTGGATGTTGAATGCTGAATGTTGAATGTTTCCAGGGATGGGGTATCTAACACATCTCTGTTTCAGTGTCTACCATTATAAAAATTACCTCATTACAAAAAAACTTCTTCCTTATATCTAACTTAAATCTACCATTCTTTGTTTTAAAAACCATTGCCCCTTTTTCTATGACAACAGGCCCTGCTAAATTGTTTGCTACATTTTTCTTAATAAGTCCCCATCTTTCTTGTAAAGTCTCATTGAAACTTTCTTTTCTCCAGACTGGAAAACCCCAGCTCCTATAATGTCCATGGCCCTAGTCTGGACCTGCTTCACAGGTCCATGTCTTTTCTAGGCAATCTGTTTCTCTGAGGAAAAAATTTGTCACAATCTTTATATACTTTGGAATAATTTCCACTGGAAGTTAACTGAAGAAAGTCTGGAAAAGATTTAGTTGTGCAAGGCATAAATGCAGGGGACAATTTAAGCCACAAATTTCCTTTAATGGGTGTAAGGTTAACCGTTCCAAAGAAAGTGTGGGCCTGCATACTGTAGCATCCTATTCATACATGGAGCTTTACATGGTCAAGCAAACAGACATTTTCTTTTACATGATCAGGACAAATTAAAACCTGCTGAGCTGACTATCAGACGAGTTATAAGCAGGTAGATTAGCACAAAAAGTACTATTTGTCTCCTACTTTTGTTGTAGAAGTTCGAGTTAACCATAGAGTGAACTTGTGTTCAATATTGCAAGCCCAAATCCAGCGGACAGGTCACTGCATAGCTAAAGGCACTTCTGTTTCCAAATGTCTAGATTAACTAAGTCAAGCTGACAAGAACATTCACTAGATGTATCTTCCTCTTTATGTTGTACTCAGCCCACAGCCATGGGGTCAGGGAATACTTTTTGATTTAGGCTTTCTTGGCTCTATGAACCCTGTTCCTTTTATGCACAGTCTAGTTAGTTTGTTTATGTAATTTTTTAACTACACCACAAAAATAAGCTTTTTTCACCTCTTCTGCTCTAATTGCTCCTTGTCTTGGATATAAATCAGGTCACAGAGGGCACCCCTTCTACCAGACGTTTGGTTTCCTTGCTTACTTGTTAGTGTGGACAGTCTTGCACCTCCTTCTCATGTGTATTGTTGAAGGAGTGTAAGAGGCAATTCACTGGAGCTTAAAAATAATCTTAGTTTGGTAAATAAACTATCTTTTCTACAAAATCCTCATCTTTCCCCATTTATAACCACATGTTTTTCAGTCCAACTTTTTATTAAAAATGTCTCTTTTTCTGTCTGCTTTTCTTTTCCACCTGCTGTGTTTTCAAGAGGACTAATTCTCTTGAAGGATAAAAGTATACTGTAATAAGGAACCACGGGAGCAAGGCCAAGGTATTAGACTATCAAATGAAATCTATCTGAGGAGATGCTGAGCTTTCTTTTTTGAAAAGGACTGAGCTTTCTTTTTCATTTTGCAAATGGAACTAATCTGTCTAAAATAGTGCATCCTCTAAAATAGTCCTTTTCCAATGCAAAGGACTCCACTGGAACTCTCCCTAGAAGAGTAAAAGTGACTGTTTGCTACATATACATAGAAATTTGTGCAGCTTTTAAAAGGAGCTTCTTTCTGAGAGATCTTCACCTACCTGTGGAGATGGGGGTAGATTAAAAGAGGTGAAAATGTTCAGAGAAAATAAAGGATTTCATTGCCATGCTGTTAACCCCTGACTCTGGTGAATTGCTATACCCTGCTCATGGCAAAAACTAAGCTCGTACTAAATTATGGGCAGACAATAAAAAGGGAAGGTTGTCTCAGTGCAGGCTGCCAGACCAAAGCATGTGAGTACTTGTGTGTGCACATCTGCCTGTGTTTGTATGGCCTCGATATAGTACTGATTCAAAGGGCAAAGTGCTGATCCTCCCTCATGGTGTACATGTCAGGAACTGATTTTGTAACGTGTAGCGGGAGAGCACTTCAGGCATTTACTTGTTTAAAGATTTGAATAAGTAGCTTTTTAATTTTCCTAAGATGAATTGGTATCCTACAAAAAGGAGATGTTGTAAATGTAAACATATCACGTTACTGATTAGTTTGTATTTCAAAATATTAATATGGACTGTAGCAAACACACTGGGTTGTCTCAGTTAGATACACACTGTGAATATGAATGGCATTTGCCCCAGGATTTAGGCAGGACTTGAAGCTGAACAGCAGAAGAGTTAATTTATGGCACACAGCAGGACTGCAATGCCTGGAATTCTCCATCAAGAGAAGAATCATTGGAATAATTTAACTTAAGGAAACTGGGCATGCAACATGATCCTGGAGAGCTATGCAATTAATGTTCTGTCTGCCACATTAAAGATTTACCACTGAGATGGTCCATTTGCATACAACATACCCCCAGTGCCAGGAAAAGCTTCACTTGCTTTCACCACCCAGTACGGCACCAGACAGCAATAGTGAGATGCTGTTTTGATTCAGTTACTGCTCAGCTGTATATCAAACATGTTATAGAAACAGGCCTTGACTTCAACATGTTTGGTTTGGATCAGTGAATTGAGTACTTGCTGAGCTCTGGAATACAAATGATCAACCTATCTGTCTGAGCACTTTCCCTGTTGGTGCCATCCTCTCGCTGCCTATCACTAATGCAGTAATATGTATGCAGTGCACAGCATCCTATGTGACTGCCACTTGACAAAATGTGCCAGATCATCATTGTCTCCAGACGAGACATTTATTATAATTCAATATGTTCCTCGTGAGCACTTTTTTCTGTCTTATGTTACAGTCTGCATAGCATTCAGAATAATAACTACATGCTCTTATGACATTGCAGCACTGAATTCTTGTGGCTGAAAAAAATCATTTCCTTGGCTCTGACAGAAATTCACCCACAGCAATACGTTCCCGCTTCTGAAAATTAGTGTCGGATTTCCCTGCTCCATCCCAAAATATTAAGTTCATGAAGTAAAGCTAAGTACTGTAATTTTTATTTTTTTTTAATATAATGTGTTCAATATTCAAAAACTGGAAAGCCAGCTTTCCTCCGTCGCATTGCAGATAAAGCCCCATTGTACAAGGGAGTGAAATTATGAGATTCTAGATGCAGTTTTGTGTGATCTCAAAGTCAAATAAGGCACAGCAAGAATCAAGAAAGGCTGGGCAGGACTAACAGCTGCTCTTGCTAAATTAAAGCTTCTCAATATGTTGGGACTGTCACCTGATAATAGAAACAGAAGTGTTTACAAGTGGTCCACATAGACTACTCAAAAATGCACAGGTTTCACACTTTCTAAGAGAATGGCAATCTTTTACAGTGAATCAGTCATTTCCGTTGACTTTAGATGCCAGGATGACCTTTACAAAGTGGTATAGATAATAACATTGAATATGCAACACACCAAACATGAATATTGGCACAATTTGGCTCATGAATATTTACCATCAATACTGCTGCTGACAGCATCTCAGCAGCCCTAATCTGCAGGCTGGCAGTCAGCCAGGTTTCCCACTTTTCCCAGACATAAGGAGGAATTTCAGCCCTACTGGCCAGGAGGCAGAAAAGGATCTGGCATCCCAATTTGATTTGCACTCCATCTGTTAAAAAAAATAAATCTCTTGTTGGAGGTAATGATGAAAGTAGGTTGTCTAGTATGCACCACACCCAGGATCCCCCTGCAAAGTCTGTTAATGCTATAGTGAGCATTAGAGCATCAGGCAAAAATGTACTTTGTATCCCTTTGAAACTGCCCTAAGGCATCAAGTGTACCTTGAACAGATCACAGAGCTTTTTTTGGGTGTGGGTGATCAAACCCCTTTGTGAATATCAGGCCTGGACATTTCTGTCATAGGTTCCTGACTGTTTATGACACTTGGTTATTGTGCTTCCCTGACAGTTGTTTCCTGTATCCACCACCATCTCCACCCCCTTTTCCCCTGACCATGGTTCCCAGCCTGGAATTGATGGCAGTGATCCAGACAGCTTGCAGTTTGATCACAGCACCTTAGACCTTTGCTCGGGGAGGACCAGCCCTGGGCAGCCTCCTCACTGTCTCACAGCTCCTGCTCTTACCCACTTTCTTCTCTCCTTTACCTTTGGTTCTGATAACTAAGCCAGTTACTTTTCCCACTTCAATGAATGTGAAGAACAATGAAACCTGTGATTAGTTATTAACTAATTAGTAACTTTAATATTCAAAGTTTTTGTCTCCCTCTGAGGATTTTGATGGGGATTTTTTGCTTTTTAATCATTCCATCTTCTGTCCCCTTACACTGTTCTCACTACGTTAACCTTTCTTCACGTGCCATTTTATTTCTGTTACTGCTGCTCTCCTCTCTGGAGCCCAGATCTGGAGGTGTCAGCTGAGACTGCACTTGTTTAGTGGCAGAATTATCTGCTGGATGAGGTGTAACTGGATGCTGGATGTCCTGCTGAGGCATCCCAGCAAGGTATTTGCCTCTTTGAGAGAACACTGCATTAACTAGCACCTGTGAGATCGGATCTCAAGGTTCAGTTCAGTTTTTGCAGCACAGATCATTAGCCAGTTATTGCCCATTTTGTATTTGCACATTTTGTTGTACAAATGAATTACTCTGCATTGCTCTTTATTGAATTTCATCTCATACAGTACAAACAATTTACCCATTTTTCACAAAATTTTGTAATCATAACTCGTATCTCTCTCCTCCTCTCTCTGATTATTGTAACCTGCATTGTATTGGCATTTCAAATGAGATTTCCTATTATGCCATTCATATAACAGTCACGATTAAGTAAAATCTCAACAGCTAATAGATGCATTGAAGTCCTCATTTCACTTCTCCTCCCATATTAGGCAAAAAGCTAAGGATAGCTGCACAGGTTTTCAAACAGCTGTTTATCTACAATAATTTCACCCAGCAATGTCTTCCTATTTTACATGTGTAGGATCATGTCAGCAGTCCTACTGAAGCCAAAATAAATCTCATCCTTCATTTTCCTCTACCTGCTGGACTAATTAATCAGCCAGGGAGTAAATGAGACTGCTTGACTGACCAATAACCATATATAACCATATGATTCTTTAGATGTACACAGACAGATCATACCTTTTGTTCTGGCACTTTTCTGGTCAGGGGCAGATTTCTGTCTTAAAGGCTAGACTAGTACTCTTCTTTGGAAAAGATTATTTTCAACTCTTCTCCACTCTTCAGCCATTTGCTCTCTAGAAGTTGTCAAAGGTCATCAATAATGCAAAAAATACACCATCACTTTTCACTGATGCTTAAAGGGGAATGTCATTGGCTGAGCAGTACTTCACATTTAAATATTCTTTAATTTAGTGATTTTAATTGTATTCTCTTTGCTTTTCAAATTTATATTAAGCCTCTAGTCACAATTGATAGTTTCAGTGGTTTGAGAAACAGAATATTTTACTTTTCTCTGTCACTCATGTTTTTCTTACATATATAGTAATAGAACTTAAGTGTTGAAGTCCTTCTGCAGTAACCTATAAACAGCATCAAAGGCCAAGTTAATGTTTGAAAGCATCACTACTAACATACTTCCATTTGGTTCAGAATCCTTGGAAAATGAATATTAAGCTTTCTGGTGCTCTGTGAGGTAGTTTTTTCCAAGGCAAGTAATAATTTCAAAACTTAATGTTTTAAGACATGCCTTAAAAACAGTCAATTGACTAAAAGAAGGGAAAAAAAGGATTACACATAACTGATTCCTAAAGTACAGCTATATTACTTTGGAATCATTGGATGCAACCACTGGATGCAAACACACCAGCTACTTTTCTTTTTCTGCAGCAGTATCACATTCACAACAATTAGTAAATCCTCCTGGGTAGTAAGATCTGATTTAAGCTGCCATTGGTCACTCCTATTCCTCATGAATCTTCTTGGTTTTAGTCCTGGTTCCAGTAACTGGACCTTTCCTTGCATATCCTCAAAGCTTCTCCTGCTAGCTGTGCTTCTCTGCTCCCTGCCCCACAAGCTGGAACTTGGATTTTAGGTTTGAACGTTTTTTACTGATTCTCCTGACAGAACTACCAGTGAGAAAACTGAATATTTAGCATTCTTCTTTCCAACTTTTCATAGCAAAGGCAAAGAAAAAGAAACCTGAAACCTGAAGCCTTTATAAATTGTAAAGATTTTTTTTCTTTTTTTATGGCAAGTCCTTATGGCTTCCTTCCTAGTTCTGTACCTAATAATCACTTAAATGGGCATGTAATGAAAGCAGTGATCACAATGGCCTTACATCACTTACATTTGTCAATTTGCTTTTGCCCTAAGCCACCTACAACACCTCAGAATTGGTAAGATTTAAAATGCTTGAATCCCTCGGTATATATTATAAAAACCACAAACAACTTTTAGCAGAAATGTCACAAGAAAGTAAGTTAGTTGGGATGTGCAATAGCTTAACAGTGATTCATTTCTAATGTTTTTCCCCCTGAGAATCACCAAATTCTATTGAAACACAAATGAGTCTCTGAAGTAAACCTCTGAGGTCAGATATGGCCACATATTACATAAGACAAGTACTAAGAAACATAAAGGACACACAATGTCATAAAGCTAGATAGCTAAGTCACAGATAGAGCTCAAGGAGCTCTACCACCAGTTCCCGCTTCAGCCACTGGCACATGTCGTATTTCCTACTTTTTTGGGATTTCTTTGTGCCAATATACTGCTCCTTCAGGGCTTATCTCTTTCTGACAGTTGTCTTGGTGCTTAAACAAGACAGAATGCAGGAGGTTCTTCCAGGCTCCACACACACTTGCACTCAGCCATGGCAGGGCCTGCTGCAAGCCCTCTGGGCCCTTCAGACAGGTGGAGATGCTGTGTCACCTCCAGTGCCATTCTCACCAGCCCACCCTTGCCTTCAGAGGCAGGCTGTTCCATGTGCTGCACTCAGCTCTCTGCTCCGCCAGCAACACCGGTCAAGATTAGAGGATCATACCTGAAGTATTCAGTAAGAGCACATTATGTACTAATGTGAGGATTGTTCTGGCAAACATCCATACAGAGCATTATTTATCGTCAGCTCATTCCTCAGTACAAGTGTCTGCTCTGAGAAGGCACTTGCTGGTCTCCTTTGCTCTCAGTTTCTGAAGATACGTGCTGCTGGCAGCAAGGTCAGCACTTCAGCTTGTCCTCTGGTAAATGGTGTGGCCCAGACTATAGTCTAGACACTTTTTATTATAAAATCCACTTTTTATTGTAAAAGCCACTCCTTATTGTAAAATCCATTGTTATTTTCGTAATAAAAACACAAATACGCTATTTCCCTCACCCTCTGTCACAATCCCCACCCTCCTCTTTCTTCTTCAACTCAGTGAATATTTTTTCATTATTTTTTTTTTTTATTTTCCTATGTTTGTATTACTTAGCTGAAATGGTATTCTCCTATTTCCTCTTACAAAGCAGAAAAGAAATTTCGTTTTTATAGGAAGAGATATTGGTGCCCATTTAATAAAACAATGGCCTTGAAAAAGTAAACAGGATTGCTATCCCATAGGAAGTGACAGCATTTCAAGATCATCTGTTAAAAAAATTCAAGTGAGAAAAAATTATTTAAATCTTAAATTGATCCATGTCAAAGCTTCTTTTTAACTTCAACACGAACTTCCAGAGCACTATTCTGATAAGAAAGAAGAAAACCAACCAAATGACAATTGACACTCTTAAAGATATAGAAAGTAAATTACAGAGTGGAGAACCTCCTCTTGCTCAGCCTTGAATCCTCATTTCAAGAAAGCTGTACAATCAGCTGGAGAGAGTTCAGAGAAAAGACAAAAGACACTCATGCAGAAAGGGTCAAGCACTGAAGAACAAGGTCACTAAGGGAGGATTTCAGGAGTTATCAGAAAAGAAAAGGTTGAAAGTGATTACTCTGTAGAGATATTTTACGTTCAAAGAAGAAAAAAAAAGCCTGTGACAAAAAGAGAGACTCCTCAGCCTTGCTGACAAAGGCATAACAAAAAAAATGAAAGCAAGAGCTGGATAAATTCAACCTTGAAAACCTTACCCATAAAGACAGACATTGTAATATAGAGGAAATGAAAGAAAATGAATCTCCAGGTTTGGAAAACTTGAGTAGAAAAGGTGGTTTTAACAAAAATTCTAATCCAGTTTCTAACACGAATTTTTGTGCTGTGTTTGCACTACTCTTGATTGTCTCTAACTCCACTCCCTTCAAGAAAATACAATTTCTAACCGAATTGAGATAAACATGGTAAGGATTATGGTTCAAACTCAGTCAAAAAGGAAAACTCATGAACACTGATGCTTCCCTCCTGCATCAAAAATTCAATTTATGACACAAAAAATCACTGCAGCTCCCCTGCATTTTAGCCCCTTACCAAAGGTGCTACTGTGACTTAGTCAGTATTCTCACACAGCACAGACTCCCAAGATCCTTCCAGAGAGCAAGGACTGTCCAGTTCCTCACATCTTAGGCCCTCAAGCCCTAAGGCAGTGTGCTGCCAAGATGGGACCTGATAAGAGAAAATAAATAAACTTCACCTCTTCTCTTCACCCTTTCCCAAAAAGCAATCATTCTCTCCATGGCTCCTAAAAGCGGTCAAAGAAGAGGAAAGCCTACTTCCAACGTTTTGCTCCCAACTGGGAATTTTTTTTTTCTGAAGAATTGCAAACAGTTCCTAGGAGACGGAAATTTCGGTTTCCACTTGCTTTAATATAAATGCATGCAATAATGTAATTAATAACATAATTGTCTATTTGAGCAATTGTTAAAAATATACCATGAATGTTTGATTCCTAGCTTTTAATCAAGATTGACAAGACTGGCAAGACCTTCATCTGTCCTGAACACTACATATGCCTACAACAAGTCCAAGGTAACTCTGAAGGGAGCACAGATCACAATATTTTGTTAAAAGACATCATAATTATCTACTAGCTAGAAACTGTGATGAGTGAATGCAGAGCTGACCTTTGGCAAATGGCCTGGACATCAGCACTTGGTAAGACATGGAGAATATCCAATTCAAGTGGCTTAAATGCTCAAAACTATCTGGAATAGCATTTCCCTCCCAACAGATTATATTAAAGAGAGGAGAATTACAAATATTTTTGAAAAACAGGAGGAGTCAACTTGAAAAGACGCATCAAAGTGTAAACATTTGTAATGGGGGATAGAGACCTTTTACCAGAATCAGCAGCAGTCAAAACTTGGACTGACACTGGGGCATGCTGCCTCCAGCATCTCAACCCAAGCCTTCATCAGGCAGAGCTGCTTCTCTGTTGGACACTACTCACTGTTTACCAGCTAATTATATGTCATAAGTAAATCAACAACCTTCTTTGATACTGTTTCAATTTAAACTACATTATTCCAATTGGTTTTCCTTGCAACAAGACCTAATAAAAATCAAGAAATATTTCTAATCTTCCTATTCACTGAAGCCCTCCACAACCTCTGTTTTCCAGTAGTCCCACACTTAGAATGATTCCCCTAATTCCATTACACAACAAGAGCAACACATGCTGCACTTACCCCTTTTTCAGGCTGCAATAGAGAAGTTCAGGCGCTAGACCTCAGAAATACACACGAGGTTGTTTGTTATAACATCCTCATTTGCATGACAGAAATAAAGCAAAATGATGGTAGATTTGGAAAAATAACTCTCCAAACCAAGCAACAAAACATATTGATCAATCTGGCATTTATTCATCCCTAATACACATACATTTTAATTCCAGACTGCTTTAGGCTTTTATTTGTCCATCCAGAATGTGTTTCACTGTATCACTGTTAGGCTATTAGAGAAAATGTTTATTTCTCAGATCTACAGTACCCTTAATTGAAAGAGCTTCTTTGGACTAAAAAAAGCTGTACTATAAAACTTGGTACTGTGCAACATAGCACCTTAGCCATTTCCTTTAATATCAGTAAGTCATCTAGTTTGCTGCATGCATCTCTGGGGGAATGTGCTGAGATACTGCCTCAACTTTCAACAAATTCCATTCCATCACAAGTAAGGGAAGAAACAGTTTCATTTAGAGACAATTTTAAGACATCCTGACATTTTGTGCATCAGATACGTGCTACAATGATATTATCTGATGAGTCAGGATGACCTGACCACCAGCTAAGAAGCGGGACAGAGTAAGGTCAGGAGAGAGAATATATCCATTTTTGTCCTCAAAAAGGTCTTTCATTACACTCACAGATCCTCCACAAATTCAGTGGGGGTCTTTTTGTAAACAAGTTGCCACTATTAAGTTTTTGTCTAAACTAGGTCTCCTCCTAACTTAAATTGTGTCTCCACATATTTAAGAAAAAAGGCTTTAGCTGTACATTAATCTCCTCCCCTTTCCCACTTCCGGACCAAGTGCTTCATACATTTGATGCACAGCACTGACCATTTCTCAGCCCAGTGAGCCAAAAGCAGCTGCTTAGCACACCAGGCAAATATTCCTGGCATGAAGGCTTTCAGGGAAAAAAGGATGATGCTACCAAGCCCTGCCAGTATCACGCCCTTTTCTCCACTGCAGCCTTGAGCAGTATTCCCTCCTTTCTGACCCAGCCAGGAAGAATGTCTTACAACATAAACCATGGCAGCATACATCTTACAATGTGATGACCACAAAATGTATGGCAAGTCCTTACACCATTTAGAGCAGTATCTTCCTCATGCTTAGCAGGTCACCTTGTCACAGTAACTATTACATTGGCATGACAGATTGTCTTAGAGTACTTATAAATTTAGAACAGCAATCTCAGTGGGAGAAGAATTTCAGGCATCTCTTTTTTGTTAGGTATTCTTTCAATTTATTTGTTGTGGGCTACTGATACAGAAATTCATTTTTTGTGATTCCTTTTCTCAGACACCAACTAGAAAGGGATGGACAATATTTTGAGTCTGTTACAGAACTTCAAGTAATGGCAAATCCTTGTTGAACTGGGCAAATGTGAAAGAGGGCTGCAGGAGCTGAAAACACAGCAGTGCTGCAGAGTTAACAGCCACAGAACTTTTAGCAGCACTGACTTATTTGTCCTGTCATCTAAAATAATTCAATTTAGAGACTCTGAGATTCTTTAGCCATAACAACTTTGAGTGCAACTAACTATTATTAGGAGAGTTCAGTGTGTATCTATTATACTACGTAAGTATTAACCTTTCACCTAGTACACTGGAATTCTGTTTAATAATGTATTTTATACTGTATGTATGCCATCTAATGGTAAATAAGAATAATTCCTATTGTTTCAAAAAGCGCAGTATTTGGCTGCTTCTTGACAGCAAATTCTATCACTTTTTTCCCCTTTTCTTCTCCCGTCTCAGTTACAATGTGATTGCAAACTTCTGAGAGGCTTATTCTTGCAACTTGTGAAGTTTTGTTCCTAATGCAAGACCTGCTGTGACAGAAGGTCCGAGTTGAATAGAAGCAGTGCTGTACTGCAGTGGAACAGGCTGTGACCTGAGGGACTCCAATAGAAGGAATCCTTCTAGTAATTCTTTGTATCAGACTGCACTGGGAATAAACCAGCATAGGATGGGAAATTCAGCATTTCAGCACCAACCAAAACCACAATCAATCTGGGGAACTAGAAGTTCAGAATCATAATATTATTCTCTTTGTGTAAATTATAGCAAGATTGCTCCATTTGACTTAATTTCTAGTCTAAATTAAGCTGCAAATATAAAACACTGCAGTCAAGTTGGCTATATTTCTACTACTATTTTTTCTTGTTCTGCTCGTGTTATTACCTTAAAACTCAAAATGTCGGGTTTATTATATCAGTTTATCACACCTTTGTAAATGTTTGGGTATTATTTCTGCAAAGGAATCCTTCCAGCACATTATATGATATTATATGATGGTATTAAGAATTCGGTTTTTCCCTTTACTTTCCCCAGCATAAAACTAGAAATATACTTGTATGGAATTCATGTGAGTCCAGCCTCAAAGTTCCAAATGTCTGCCATAATGATAGGTTATGCATTAAAATATTAAATTAATAACAAATAAATAAATAAAGCTGGTATTTTAATGGTTAGTAAAAATAGAATGTGAATGGTTTGTGGACCAGTTTTTATTCTGAATTCAGCCACAGAAGGAATGATTCTCAAATAAAGCAACCGAGCCTGAATTCATTGTCTCCTGTAAAATCTGTCACTTTACACATTCTTTAAAAATATTATTCCTCATTTAAAAAGATAAAAACCATAAATATTCCACCTTTTTGAAACTGTAAACGTTTAGGGATTATCTATATTATTCAACTGTCTTAAAACTAGATTTTTAGCATTTTAATGTAGCAGTAGAACCAATAAATATTTCAGATGCTTTTCACCGTCATTAAAGACCACTGTGATTCAAGTTTGTTTGCTTGGTTTGTTTTTTTTAACATTTTCAACCCCTAACATATTTTCATCTTTTAAGAACAGTTTTCCTCTTCAGTATCTGTGTTTGTCACATCACCATGTCCCCTCTGTAACAAGCTTCCTGGGGGACAGAGAGGAGACATGGTAACTGTCTTCAGCTCTAGAGGTAAGCTGTTGTCCAAGCATGAGTGTTCAACACATACAGAAGAATAAAAAAGAAATAATTGACTTAGATTGCAACACAGACATTATAAAAAACTTCAAACAGCAAGAATAATGAAGCACTGGAACAGCCTTGGAAGGTGATGGAAATCTCCAGCATAGGAAGACTGCAGAGACAAGCTAGACAAACACCTGGAAAGAAGTAATATCAGAGTGCTTTACAAGTTTTTGAGATAATTCTGTCCTCACAATCTTCCTTTCACTTTTTTTGCCTTTCTCCAGTTTAATTTCTTTCCACATTTTTGTGAATCAGACACTATTTAGTACACTGTAAAGAAAGTGGAAACAATAGGGTGGCTGGGTGGATGGAAGAATAAAATAGATGGGGTGTTGTATGCGTATTACTGGATTTCAGACAACAGGCTCTAAACTAGAGGATCTCAGTTAACTCCTGCCTCACGAGATTAAGTAATTTAATTTAACTATGCTTCAAACTTCAGTCTCTGAAGTGACATTATAATCATTTATTTTTTTCCTTTTCAAGGAAATTACATGTTTACATTAATATTTGGAATAAAAAAATTGTATTGTATCAACTGGGAAATTTGTATTTTTTCATTAATAATGTCATACTACTAGGCATGACAACTAAATACCATAGTAGCTATGCTTTACTGTTATAATCAGCTAATTTACAGTTCTGTAAATACGAAATGAATAGCGAGAAGTACAGAATTATTTAACTCATAAACATAAAATGTTTGTGTAGAATATTTCACTACAAAGTTCTGGTAAGAATAAACTTGTTAGTCAAACATTGAAGATAATCTGTAGGTCTAATTTTTTAGACAAGTTAATTTGTATTTTTCCATCATTTATGAAAGGTGTGAAAAGACCTCTGACCCAAAGGCAAACAAATCTGAAAGCAACGAACATATTTTCTGTCATTTAAAAACAGAAGTATCATTACTGTCAATAAAACTACAGCTGCAGTGAGCGTCTGCCAGAGATTTCCTCTCAACTGAAAAAAGCCAGTTCAGATTGTGAGCTTACAGCTTTAGCCTTTCCTGCCAGGGAGACCTGGGCTGTTGACATTACAGTTAAGTGCTTGCTCTCAGCTCTAGCACCTTTAATCTGTTGGATTCTGCAGAAATGAATTTCTGAAAGATTTGGGAAAATCAATTCTTTCAATGAACTCTTTCAACCAGTATGACGTCCACAACGGAGAATATGCATGTGGGAGAGAGTGTACCTATTAAGTGCACTTTCCACAGGTAAATTATTTCTTAAAGAAACGGCAAATCGTTTTCAAACAGTAATTTTTTTTTTTCCAGTTAAAACATTTTAACTAACAACTGTTCATAGAATTTGAGTCAAAATGCATTGAAATGGATGTCATGGTAAGAGACAGTCAACTTAAAATTAATCAGGATTTTTGAAAAATTACTTTTTTTTTTTCTCTTTTTCTGTCCTGAGAAGCTTGATTGCCTTTTTAGCAGCTGCTTCTGGAAAAAAACCTGCCTTTGACTTAATAGCTGTTGTAAGAAGTTAGAGCCAGATTCTGATCTCTGACAGCTGCAATAATTAAATAGATTGGTTTCAGGAGAATGAGTCACACTTTAAAAAAGAATAAAGATCGTGAACTTTTAAAAACAATATTCATGTCATGTCCATCTATATAGTTTAAACTCCCAAAGATGAAAGAATGGAAGATTTTGAAGTTTTAGATACAACACTGTTAAGGTAATGTCAGTGTTTTACCACAAGCCTTGCTTGACTCCATGTGGACCTTAGCAGGGGGTATTAATCCACACTGCTTACTATTCTTGAGTTTTACTATATTTTACATTACATTTCTGAGACTGTCCTACATATTTGTGTTGACTATGCCTTAGTTATGGCTTAAAAAAACAAACAGTAACAAAACAAATTAGATCCACTGGAAGAGAAAACACATCTGCGCTAAGCTGGTCTGTGTTCCAGGAGAGATCAGCCAACACAAGGCAAAATAAGAAAGAAACCCATAGTTGTTTCAAAATATTTCGTTCTTGGTGGAGATACTGTTAGGGATTATTTCTCATTTAGTTTGATAACATAAAGAAGACAGCTGATATTCCGGAGTCTTTAAAGCCCATCATGGCCCTTAATAAGACTTAGATGAAATCAAAACAGGCAGTAGCAAAGTTTGTGTGCTTACCCAGACATCTGTCATTAGAGAACAAAGGACCAAAATGGAAATAGAACAAGCAATGTTTACACATTAAGTACATTAAGGTGAAAGTGAGGAGCAGTGTTATTTTTGTGCTCAGGTCAGTACCCTACCAGCAGTGAAACACTGATGACTGCACCAGCGAACTCTGAATACCTGTCATATGCATAGTCACCACGCAAAATATAATAAAAAAAATACAAATTCATATTTAATGCATGTGCTGTTGATAAAGAATTGTAATGTTAGGTTTCTTGTCCCCAGTATGTTCCTCTAGAGCAGTTCTACATTTAAAAAAGAATGGAAAATCTGAATATAACCTGACCGTGAACAAATGAGTCCAGGCTCTGCTTAGTCCATGGGTGAGCATTAATTCACTTTTGCAATCTGTCATCATAAACATCTACATAAGATTATGTAAGAACAGCTATACCATAACAAGTAAAGCACTCAGCCTGCTATATCGTGTTCAAAAATGATTAGTAAAGAGGATGCTTAAAGAGGAGTATAAGAAATAGACAGGCATTCAGTGATATATTTCAGGCTAAAATCTCTTGGGTTACTCCATTCTGCAGTTTAGGAAGTTCCTGCACCAAATTTAATACTCTTCTGTTCAACTACCTTTGATGGATTTTTTTCTCCACTGATTTATCATATTGGTTTTTTACTCCATCTAAACTTCTGGCATCTTTAGTTTAGAGTCACAAAGAGGTTCACCATTTAAGCAGGTGCTGTATTTATGGCATAGGTCACAGACTCCAGAGTTGGGCATACAGCCCCCACAGTCCATACAATGCATCTATAAAATGATTTTATGAGGATCCTTAGCTGCAACAGTAAGCTTGAGAGATAGAATTAATAGTAGCAAAAAAAAAAAAAAAAAAAAAAAAAAAAAAAAAGGAAAAATAAAAAAGGAAGACATTGAATTATTCTGGAGAGAAAAAAAGGAAAAACGTGACAGATAATAAAGCCTGATATGGTGCAATTGAAAGGAAGAAAAGATGTGTGGCACAAGCAGAAGACTAGAGCATGTTTACAACCCATAGGGAATTGATACAATCCTGATAGTCTGGGCTTTGCTCTATACAGAGAGTAACATATAACATGTTTTCTTGTCCACAGATATGATGGATATTTTGCTCTCTGAATTAAGAACAAATGCAAATTTTCAGCCCCCATACTTGCAAAACACAACTTACGTCAAATAGGATTCAGACAAAACAGATTCTGAAGAGGAATGTGAGTTTTTTGACTGCAGCTTAATTCTCTTACAGCCTCTTTGACTGCTATTGCATAGATTCAACACAGTGCACATATAGCATCAGTAAGTATTTGTGCACTTTTTAATAGACACAGCATTGAAATGTAGTCTCCTCTTCTGCCAGGGAGATACAAAAATAAATGGTAGTTGGATAAGACAGTAGAAAAATGTGAAAGATCAGAAAAAGAATGAAAGCAAATATCAAGGTGCTAGAGCCATGATTTCCACATGAGGAACTTTCACTGGTACCTCTTGTCCCTGGACACAGTTGCCAACGCTGCAATTTTGTGAGAGTACACTTGGCTGCCTTTGTGCCTTTGTCAAGCCAGTGCATTTCACAGCTATAAATATGTGGGCACCCCAGCACAACTCAGCATTGTTGCCTTTCTTTCCTGTATATTTTGCATCTCCACTGCAATGTCAGACAAAATGTCTTTTTTGGGGAGGTATTTAATCACTGGGGCTTGCTCAGGGAAATCCAGGATATCTTTCCCTGCCTTTTGGGATGGGGAGGGGAACAAAAAGTTAGCTGGGTTTTTCTACTGAGCCACATTTGTATGATCACAGTGACTCAGTTTCTAGAAGCATTGAAAACAGATTTGATGGCCAGTCACTGACGTACCAATGCTGCAATGATCAGTTTTCCCAGCATCAAAGGTTCTGTTCCTACAGCAGAACTGTTTTTTTGTCATGGGGAAAAACAGCTTGACTTGCATGGTTTAAACAAAATCAGGATGGAAGCAGTTTATTGATTTAATAACGATGTAATTAACCAGCAATCTGAGACCTCACATTCAGGATAACAATCAGCAATAGAAAAGGCACTGCCTGACCAACACAGAGTGGGCAGTGCCTGCCCACCTTGTCTGCCCTATTTGCCCCTGTTAGAGATCTTCAATTTTCTCTTATACTGCTTTTCAAGCTGACTCTTTTACTCTTGAGTTTTATTGCTAGTCCCTTGGTTACTGTTTAATGTTAATGGTCAGCTTAAGCCAAACTGAAATCTTTTCACTGCCTTTTGGAATCATCCGTTTTGGGGCAAAGCCCTTTTCAGAACAAGTTTGGGGTGCTCCTCACACACACCTAATATTTACATTCACTCTTCCTACCCAAGCCACATTGCTTTTCTAAAATACATCATTGTACCAGCTAAGACTGGTTGATTAGTACAGACTCGCCCTTCCATGGGCCAAGTTTAAAACAAAGTAGTGTAAAGCCCTGTTTTCAGCATGCTTTCGTAACGTGGATTATTTCAAACAACTCTTTTCAGAAAGCAAATATTGACAGAAAGACTGCACAGTGTATACCAGCTCAAGAAAAATCATGACATATATTCATTTATAGTCCCCTGTTAAAGATGGATAAAGCTTAACATTTTTTGAGTCATTTTTGGCAGTGCAGATTGAATTTCTATTAGGCCATTGAACAGATGAAAAGCTTTGGCTTGTGGCTGGGCATCAACATGGGACTCAACATTTTGAATATTACACAGTTATCTTCCTTGCACAGCATCTGGCAAGTCCAGTCATCTGCGCTACTAAGTAAAAAATGGAAATAAAGTCATGAATTTAGATTCCTTCAGACAGATTTCAATTCAGTGAACGATGACAGTATATATTATATATACATATACATAAATAGAGAAGATTTTTTCACAGGTTTTACTCCTTTATTCTACTCCTTTATTCTAACTATTTCTTTGAGAAACTGATTAGATTTCAGCAAGCACCACTTGAGCAGTGTAAAGCTATTTCTGAATTGAAAAAAATATATAATTCTATTGACCTATTGACTATGAAATGAAATTAGTCATCTGTTAGAAGAGTAACAGTTTTAGGTATGAGAGGTTGTAGGGGAAAAAAAAAATACTAGCTCGTATATTGGAAAATGAAATAAAACAAGAAAATTTTGGGGAAAAGTAAGAAAAATTTTGTCCCTGCAAGTTTTATGAATTTGTAATTGAAAAACTTAAACTGTTGTATAGTTTTGCTTACTATATCCGTAAGCACAATTTTCCATGAAAAACAAGGGAGGTGAGCTCATTCTGATTGAGAAATGCTTGATGTATCTTGAACTGTCATTTCCATACAAGACACCTTAGCACAAACGATGCACAGCTGGATTGCAAACTTTAGTTTTGAATACCACCTCATGCTTTTCAGTTCCTGACCTCCGTGCACCTAAAAAATTATTAGTAACACATTATCTTAGACAAAAAATTCTACAGAAGATTAAGCAGTACTTGGAGAAGCAACTGTCAAATAGTCTCAAAAATGGGAAAGGCTAAGGGAAGATACATTCATAGAAAAATGCAGAAGGAAGTGAACACATGAAGCCAAATGAGGACCTAGAAGGAATTCAAAGATTTAGACTCCATATGGTCAAGATCTGAAGAATAAAGGACCAGGCTATGCTGGGGGGTAAGCATTGCAACATTTCATGAAGCACACTTAAGTTCTTTTGTGGATTTAGCTCTCATATCCCTTTTGACTACAGACTTCCCTAGTGATCAGATCAGCACCATCACTAAGAAAAATATGCAACTGAGATCACTGCAAATGGTTACAAACCACTGGCTCCATCTCAGTGAATAAAACCAGCCTGTTCTTGAAATATGGCCATTTTTAGAATTGAAGTATTCTGTCAGAATTGAAGTATTTTATGAGATGCTGATTTCTCACAGTCAAGGTGAGAAGTACCTTGTCCTTTCTCTCTTCTTCCATATTCCTGCAATATAGCAGCCTATTACAGCAATGGAAAATCAGCTTCCCAACTGAAAAGCCTTTACCAGCTCCCACCATTGCCTGAAGTGTCCTGCAGCTGAGATCACAGTATTGTGCTCAGAGAGATCCCAAATCCTTTGATTTGTGTCCACTCTTACACAGTGGCATGGCCGAGGGCGCTGGGCTGTCTGATTTCTTTCACTAATGAAAGGACCACTGAATACAGACGGTGAAAGGGGGAAAGCACAGCAGCAGCTGCAGTGGGAGGGAAACATGACCCCTCTAAAGTGGTGTTCAGTCCCCTGAGTGGGACTGACAACCCAACCATGCAAAGGAAAGAAAGTGCTGTAGGGAAAGGGATGGTACCACCACACAAGGACACCCTCATACTTTCACTTGCCACACGGGAATAGCAGGAAAAAAGGTTTCATCTGCTGCTTTAGCTGAGTGCACTGGAGTGTGATTTCATTTGTCATGAGCGCGTGTGTGCAAAAGACAACAGGAAGAAGCACTTAGTTTGATTGCACTCAAACCATTTGCTGATAATGTGGTTGAAAGCAATTGTGTCTGATAATTTACGTTTTTAAAAGTCTGATTTGCAGTAACTGCTTTAAAAATACTGAACAAGATTAAAAGAAAAAGGTGGGGACTGGAAAATTAAATCTGTAAATGGAAGCTGGAATTGGTAATGTACCATGCAGTGGGATGAAATTACATACAAATCACTTTGTATGCTAAAACTTCATGTGAAAACAAAGATTTTGTTTTTCATTACACAGTTACCTAATAGTCTCAAAAGATGGATGCCTTTTCACAGGGGGGGGGG
>VWZT01009622.1:685111-779368 GCA_013397055.1 Pachycephala philippinensis
AGGGTGGGGGCGGGAAAAAGCAGCTTGGAAGTTTGCTTGTCAAGGTGTCTGAATAAAGGTATTGAAGATATTCTTTACCATGAGGGTTGTGAGGCACCGGAACAGGCTGCCCACAGAAGTTGTGGATGCCTCATCCCCCCACCCTTGGCCAAGTCAGACATGTCTTTGAGCAACCTGGTCTAGTGAAAGGTGTCCCTGTCCACAGCAGAGGGGTTGGAATGGGATGATCTTTAAGGTGCCTTTCAACCAAAGCCATTTTATGAGTCCATCATTCTATGATATTCTCCTTGACTGTACTGTACCTAAGTCACTGTTCAGACAGCAATGGGATAGATAACAGCTTTCTTAGGGGCAGGGTCAAGTTAATAGACCAGGTCTCACTGTACAAGACCAAAAGGAAAAGCTTCTTGAGAAAGGAGAAGCACAGAGAACAAAACCTCTCATGAATGGGAACGAGTAACAAGACCTGGCTTTCTTACAACCCACAATTTTATGGATACATCATTTTCCCAGAAATTCCATCTTCTCAGCTGCTGTCAGAACAGATTTTCTAATAAATATATGCAGAGCCAATTCTATTGTTCTGCTTGCTTTCTTTGCAAGTATGGGCTCCTGGATGGCAACCAGCAGAATGATTCTGATCTGTGCAGGACTGCACACTCCTTATCTCAAAAACAGAGCTCCTAGATGGAAACAAACGGTCTACACATACACTGATCCCAGGACTACAGATTTCTATCTAGGATTTGTGCTTCAAATGGGCACCTCAATGCCCACTCGTTTTTCCAGAATAAAAGAAAATATATTTAAGTGATTACATTGAATCTATCTTTAAAACAAAAACAATGTTTATTACTCAGCTTCTTCTCTGTACTCAGAGAACCCACCGTATTTCAGATATCTTTAGTAATATAGTTCAGGTTCTAAAAGCTCAAAATACAGAAAACCTTATGTTTTCAAATTAGTACTGTTTGAATACCTTCCAAATCTTAAAAAAAAAATTACTGTTTGAATTAGGAGGCTACAATGCTAAAAACTTTCAAGGCAAAGGTTGTGTTAGGTTGCAGAAATAAAGTTTAATTATAAAGGAGAAAACATAGGGAATGGAAAATAAAAAGTTGTGCAATGCTTGTGGATATTGTAATGAGTTTCTTCCAGTTAAAAAAAAGTAAAAATTGAATTCTAAAAGGGCTAGGTAGTTAGCTATGGGACACTTACACAGTGTCATACATCTGTATTTTGTATTGCTTTTCAGTATTAAGTAATTTAAAATCTGTTTTTAAATTTTGAAATTAAACCACTGAGAAACTCAAAGACCACAATGATCACCTTTTGTCACGATCAGCATCTCAGAAAAACTTAATTCAGATTACAGAAGAACCTCAAAGAACAGTTTCCTTAAACACTCATAATTCTGAAACATCTTTAAAATCAAGTTCCTGAGGCATGGCTTTCTCTGGGAGGAAAACCCTGAGAGACAGTTTATATTACACAAGTGCTTTAGCCCCAGATATGGCAGGCAGGACCTTTTCCCATGCTACATGGGATGCAATTCTTCAAGCCCATTGTTAATGCCACTTTTGTCTTGCACAGTTCCCAAACTCAGATTAACAGACCATCCTTGGATGACCAAAGTTCAGAAAATGTCTTCTTTACATTCGGACTCCTTATTATTGTACTTCAGATAAAACTTTACATCTTCACTTTTTTTAATTATAGCAGTGATCTAGTAACTGGACATTTACAAAAATCAGCTGTTTAATTTTGTCAGCTATATGATTTAACCACAAGCTGTTCAAAGCAATAAAATGTAAGGCAGAGGGAGGAGAGGGGAGGAAGAGAAAGAAAAAAAATTAGTACCATTCCATCCTTATTTCGTGAGTTAATGGATGCCAATACAATTACACCACCTCCACACTTCACACAGGTGTAATATCTTTGCAGGATTGTTTGGCTTCAGAGATTCAATGATCCGACATAAATACCCACCAGTGAGAGTGAGGTCTGGGCTATGTTGTCAAAGTACAAAACCTAAAATTATATCCTAACTTCCCTGTTTACTGGGGATGATGCCCAAGTTTCAATTGAGTGGCTTGGAACACCACACATGAGACAAATGGCTTGCTCCAGTATTACGACTACAGATTTCTTTATGCTGTTTCAGCAGATGGTTTATAGTGACAGCTATTTATCATTCTAACCAATACTGCCTTTTAATTGCCTTTTGTTTCATCACTGTCTTGTCATCTCCACCTGTTGCCTGCTTTTGTGTGCTTGGGATTTGTCAGGAGGATTCCTGCACTGTATAAAGCAGGTGTTTCTGCTGTGCTCAGTGTAAATCTGTATTCAATAGTAAGGGTGATTTCACCTGTGTTCTGGAAAATCAAGGTGGATTATTCCTACTGGCAATGAGATAACACTCTGAAGAATTTGGAGGTCCATAGGAGAAGGTAGGCGAACAGTGAGAACAGATCTGTGTAACAGATTTTTTTTCTCCACAGGTAGACAAAGCAATCAAAGGCATTTCTTGGCTCTATGTTTGCTCAATGAGGACAACAGTGGGAAAAGGTCTGCTTCATAACTGGGATGCTTCATTCATTTAAAGATATATTTGCTATGGATAATTTATAAAGGACAGAATTTACTGATGTGTCGAAAGACAGCACAGGTCCAACATCACTGGCTATTTTTTACCCTGCAGAAGTACTGGATACTGTTATATACTACATGAAGATTTAGTTTAACTTTTTCATCACTCAAACAGTATATATGTTTGTGTATCTATAGCAGTCAGACCATCGACCATATTAATGACTTTTCATCAGGTTTCACGGTGTGTTGAGAGAAGATGGATCTCCTGCAGGTCACTACTAATACCATTGCAATGAAATGTATGCAATCACTTTTTGCTGTCAACAGTGTAATAGCAGAGGTGTTCACCCTGTAGATGATCTATTATATTTTTATGGGTCTGTCTGGGAGGTTTTATAGGACTGAACATAATCCAGGTTGCTGAACTACATGAAGCTGGTCTGAGTGAAAAACTTTAAGTTCGAAAATATTCTAAGAAAATATGTTATTAACAAACAGATCAATTTTGATTAGTAAAGACATCAAATAAAAATTACCTGACTACTTCAAATTAAAGAACTCCTATTTTTTAAATTTAAATAAATATTTTATTATCATATCACAACTAGGAAGCTGAATTATTCATGACCATTTTGTATGTGACAATATTTTTAAACATATGGAAGAATCTATAAACATAATATACTGAAAAAATTTATCCTACTAAAAACTAGTGTATGGATCTTTGTGCATACACTGTGAAGTTTTCTAGGCTCGGCACATATGTGTATGCTGTACACATAAATCACTGTGGTATATTTCAAGCATGCATTATCCAAATTGTTAAAAAATGTTTTTTTAACGTACAGACAGGCTTTCAGCTACCACAATAGAAAGAAAAAAGAAGAAACAGAGAAGACAAGAAAACAGAGGGAAGGGACATTAGTCCTGTCATAGATTATGTCACCTAGAATAAAGTAGGCAAACTTTGTGCTCTAATATTTTAAGGAACCAGTTTTGCTCATGTTTAAATGTCATTTATTCAATTTAGAGTAAGCTGAATTGAGTCCCACACACTTTCGAAGCAACAAAAGTAAACACTACTTTGTATAAATTAATTTATCCAATTTCAAAAGGAAAAAACAGGGCACAGTCAGGCTCCATTATTTAAAATGCAGGCTGAAGACAAACTTATTATGCCACAGATTGAAAAGAAGCAAGTCTGGCATGACACAGATCATAACTGAGTGTAATAGAGACATCTAACTAAGCTTTCCTAAAGCTCCTTATTTCATTTCTCCTGCTCATGCTACAGTTGTCTTCAGCAGAGATGCTGTAACTGTCAGTGCATCAGAGGCAGTCCCAGTAAACTTTTTCCCAGAATAAATATCTGTATGTTCTGCTTTTCAAACAAAAGAAAAATGCAGGGACTCTACCATCAGATTACAGGTTTAATATTCTCTTTTTTATTTATCCTGCTGAGGGGAAGAGTAGCTTCAATGCATCCTAATCAAAACTTTAGTTGGCTTTCAAATGAATGGAGCACGATAGAAGATAATTATGGTAAGATGAGAAGCAGTTGTCAGCCAAAAACTGAATGGAAAAGGAAAATATAGGGGGCCATTTTTATAACAGAGAAATCCAGAAGGAAGACTTTTACTGAACTTGGTAACTTTTCACTGGGGTTACCAGGAGGTAGGATAGATAATTTCCATATAATGAAGTAAATGTACACTTGCATCTGAGGGTTGGGCTTTCTAGAAAAATGGGACAGCACAGTTGGGGCAGTGACTCTGAGAATGCTGCCAGACCAACAGGAATAATGTTCATTGTTCGTGTGCACATGAACTTTACAGGATACCCAAGGGAGTCCAAGGTCTCAGATGTACTGAGTACACACCACACAGGAGGTCTCTGCATGCACAGTTAAGGCCAGTACGGCAAATACCTCTTGAATTTACTACAGATGAGCCAAATGTTGCCTGGAATGGCTCTCCAGAAATAAATTAGGAAGCCTAAACTGAAATTCCAGTAATATGCTGCGCTTTTTCCAGAGTTGCCTTTTACTGGAAGGCAGTACCTTGATTGGAGGCAGCCAGCCTCACCCACATGTATTGCAGGGAAAGTTGGGGGGAAAAAAAGAGGAAATAATGGTATGGAGGAGGGGAGAGAATGGTGAATAGGGACATAGGTTAATGTCATAGGTTAGCCCTTGCTAAACATTTGGCTCCTATCACCTTTATCAGCTACAGAAGGATAAAGTGCAGAGTCATGTAGGTTTCAACAATAGAAAGACAGTAGAAATCTGCTAATTCCAGAATTCTGGAATCTCAGTATCCATCTATGGGGTATTTTTTACCTTAGTGCAATGTTTACAAAATTAGTATGCATTTACATATTTTAATGAATATTTGCTGATGATACAGCTTTTAAGTTTTCAGCATTCAGATAATTGTGTTAGAGTGGCTGGTCAGAATGCACAGCAAGCTTATTCTAAGCTTTTCAGAAATATAATTTTCAATATACTTACTACATCAACCTCTCGGCACTTATAAAGCAGCATGGCTGTTCTCAGTCCTACAAACTTGCACTGATTTATGCCAATGAAAGAGTAGGCACTGTTGTAAATTCACAGATTTCTTTTGAATTCTATGGACTTACATTCTTTATGCAAACCAGTTAACACATTATGCAGAGCTGGTTGTTTACAATCAGTCTGTGTTGCAAGTATCAATCAACTTAATGCATTTCCAAGCTAGATTTCCAGTCTAAGCTAATTATCTAAGCCCCTGGATAGTGAATGCCAAGAAACAGTATTTTTCTTTCTTGCACTAGGGCATATTTCTTTTCTCTTAATGTGGATTCATCTGATCTATTTTAGATGCCTACTTTAAGAGATATGAATCTTACCCTAAAACTGCCTGTCTCTGAGGAGTTTTACACTCATCTGAACAGATTAATTCCACATCTAGTCTTAAAATAAGGTGGCTCACCTTTTGGAGGTAGCTTTTACTGCGAGAATGTCCTAGGACATGAATCATGAGTAATTTTTAGACACTTAAATTTGGGACAGAAGAACTCTTGTTACAATTCCAGGAGCTTTCCAAAAATCAAGAGGAGCTAAGAGCTCATCAGTGTGTTAAATAATTGCTGCTTCTTTCAAACATACATGTCACCCAAGAGGATAGCAGAGTCCTCAATTATATGGAAAAAGTGCTAAAAACATTACCTTTAGATAGTACTAAAAGGCAGAAGTGCAATGGCCAGAAGTTCAAATGTACAAAAATACATGGGACACCAAATGGATATCATGAGAGAGAAGTACCATTTCATCTTTTCTTCTCCACACTCGCCACCAATTTAAAACAAATTAAAAATCTTCAGTACATGTTCATATGTATGAATGGCAGGTATTGTGATCCAGTCACTTTAGCCACCCTGTGCTCATTACCTTCTGCTCTACTGAACATATCAAAAATGAGTATGGACAGTGATTAACCACACTGGTATGAAAACAAAGCCTAAAAGATCTATTTTATTCCTACAATGTGCTCTGATTTAAAAACAACAACAACAACCAAAANNNNAAAAACAAAAACCACCAAAAAAACAACCACAAAGCCAACTCATTATATATAAAAGAAACTAATAAAGTTATAGCCCTGTAAAAGATGAATGAAATTATAGTGTATACATAGAGATACTTTTAGGATAGTATGTTTGAAAGTAGGCAAAAAACAAGCAGAACACAGAGCAAAAAAAAAGCACAGACCCCAGTGTAACAGAAATTTCTAATAGCTGAACACACATCTCCCACATTTACACGAAAAAACACCGTGTGTTAGGGTTAACACTATCACACTGCTAGTAATCATCATCACTAGGAATGCAGTACTGAGTACTTTATGAACAACTATCAGTTGCTGCCTTCTGTAAAAGGCTCCAATAGTTTTATATTAAAGAAACATTTTTATGTTTACCAGAGCTACTTATGAGATTCTCTCCAGGTACTGAATTAGGAGAAAAAGAGATTTAAATGATCCATGTCAGAACAAAGAATGAGTATTTTATGAGTTTACTGCTCAGCTTATTGCTCTGCACTGGCATTTGCTTTACCACCTTGACAGTCTGAAGTAATTTAGTAGATTGTATACCATCACTAGTTTAATTACAATGCTTCGCTGAGCAGTCACTTGTGCACTTGCTAAGAATTTTCTGCTAAGAAATTGTTCTGTCCACTGCCATCAAGCTATAACTTGAGGACTTAATAACAGAGGTACACGTAGCCAAAAGCTAGTCGTGTGGAAAGAATGACAACCACTACCACACAAAAAACCACTGCAGTCAGATGCAAAAATTAAGTCTCAGGTACCGAAGCAATCCACCAGCCTTCTGCTAAATGACTCTTAGATCTGTGTTCTGCAAAGATCCGGGTAGCCTCTTACTGCAGTGCTGCTTTACTGAGGTGCTTGTAAGGATTGATTTACCTAATCTCAGTCCCTCCTATTTTCCCCACAAAGATATAATTCATTTATCGCACTCCAGAACCCTCCCTTTCCTAGCTATAAAAAGAAGAAAATTGGGTGTGAGAAACAAAAAGGGTCACTAAGAGAATCCCAGTTGATCATTTTGTATCAATAAAATCTTCCTTACGAGAACTCAAAGTAGCTCTATAAACACTGATTAATAGCTTGCTATTAGCCTTTAAACGGACTTGTCCCAGTTTCACAGACAGGGAGGCGGAGGTTGTTGATTTACTTGTTCAATGTTACAGTCTAATTGTAGCACCCACTTTGACTCAGATTTCTACAAAAAGCATCATTACTTCCCAGCATCTATGGTAATGATAGCAAGAAGGACAGAAACTTCTGACAACTTGGTCTGGTCCTTTATGCATGGAAACAAAACCCAATGCTTCCTCATGAAAACTAAATGCTTGCATTTTTCAGTATAAAGATATGTAGCCATAAAATTTCCTGAGGCTATTTGGATGACAGTCCAGCTCAGTTTGGAAACAGTTCAGGGAATTTGGCAGGATATTAAAAAGAAAATTTCTAAATATCATAACTGTAGGGGGGAAAATCCTTCTCTCATAAACAGTTGCATCTGTGTAGTTAAGCTTGGTGGGGATGTTTTTGGTTCTTTAACAGTTATCAGCAGTGAGAGGAAGTTTAAAGCTTGTGAAGTAGGACAGAGGCTACTCCTTTACCAAGGAATATGCACTGAGAACACATATCACTCTCAGTTCAATCTATTAAACTTAGTTAAATAGAGTGAAACTAATTTATATTAGGGTACAGGACAGGGGATTATCTGCCAAGAAAACCTTGAAACAAGGATACAAGTAATCCCGTGAGAAATGTTTCCAGCCAAAGGGCTGAAGCTTCGTTTGCTGGCACAAGGACAGTGAGTGCACAGCAGCTCCAGTTCCAGAGTAACTGAAAACCCATCTGAAAGAGCTTCAGGATTCTATCAGTTTATGTGTCAAGGCCTGCCACATAAGGGGTAGCAATTATGTAATTTTCCACTCCAGATCAATTTGGTTTCCTCCTATGTATATCAATAAAATTTTCAGTTAACACTTCTTTCCTGCACATAAACTTATATGTATTTTAATTTTTTTTCAGCTCTCTTCTAAACAGATCCTAAACCCTCAGTTGATTTATTTTTTGCACATCACACATTTCTTTAATGACAATGTTAATTATCTCCTACTAAACAAGATAGAATTTATTTAAAGAAATTAGTTATCAAATGAAAGCAGAGATGAAAAAACCTGCATAAAAACATATGAATTAGCACTATATGCATCAGAGTTGTCTATACATTTTTTTTCTTTCCAGGTATCAACTTTTTAGCCATTCACGCAATCTATGGTAAGTACTTTTAAGATTTCCTTTACTAATTAAAGAATCCAAAATATCAAACATTTGTGTGTACATAAACAGACACTAAACATTGATATCAGCATTCACTTTTTCCTACATAATATCCAATGAAATGCTGAAGAAATTGTGTATCAGAAAAACCTTCTTGCAAGAGTGCATTTCTCAAATATGATGAAAATTTAGTATCTTTGAGGTTCAAGAAACAATAGTTACACCAAAATCCTGGTATACTCCTGTATTAATAGGTTTTCAGAAGGATTCCACATTCCTAGTTCTTTTGTCTCTGAAAATACACTTAGAAATATATTTCTTCTAGTGACACTGGAGTTTTAAGCAACTCAGTCCCTGCCTTGTCACCCTCTCAAGTATCCTGGAAAAATTGTTTCTGGTTCCAGAACATAAAAAAACATAAGTGAAACTTTGTACAAAAATAGTTTTAGCCTCAGCCAGTTCTTTGTTCAGTTCATTGCAAATTGCCCGAATAATTCTACCAGTGCAAACATGCTGATGAACATCCAAGAAAGGCAAGGTACATATGTTGCCAAGAAGTTGTAAGTGTAGCAATACTGAGAGGGATTTCAGTGTCACCAATTCTGGTTCAGCTCCAGAGCATTCCTAGGAGATTTGCTGGAACACTGGGAGGTACGTTAGGGCTCCAGCCAAATGGTGAAATGTAAATCCTACCATCTGTACTAAGACAACTGTCTTTGGTTTTTAAAGACAAAGTCAGAGAAAATAAGCATGTATAACTTAGTATTCTTCTGCATCTTTAAAGTGTCATTTATCTTAATTTAAAGATAATTAATAATTAATGAAGAAAAACCAGAAGGAGACAAGATTGTTGTAAAATGTTTTCCTATACTGAACATATGAATAGAAAGTACTAATACACAAATTCAAGTATTTTTTCCAATTCTAGTTATCTTGGGGAAAAAACCTGAATTTTGATGTGTATATATTTATATAAATGTTCATAAGCATTTTAAAAATGAACCTATTTAGATAAAGTTCCTGGTTTATTTTAATGAATGGTTACAACCAAATTTTCCCATTGTAAATGCAACCACTTTATGAGGGCAATAACCCAGAAACAAGAGAAATATTTTAATACTTACTTCTACATTTTGATCTCTGAATTGGATACACAAATCATATGAATGTAAAAATACTGCAAAGCATTGTTGAAGATTCCTGTGGCAATATCACTACAAACACATTTTAACGTCTGGACCAATTCCAATAGTGTATTGAAATATACAGCAGTATTTCATAGCTTTTTAAATTAAAACAATGGGTCATTAACACAAGGTTCCTTCAGATTGTCTTTACAGAGATAATGATAATATCAGGGAAAGCCTGGAACTGTTATCTTGCTTTTCAGTGCATTCTAAAAAAATCAGCTGTATTAAGCAAGGCCATACACTTCATGCAGTCAATTCTCAGTGGTATTTCAGGAGAGATTTATTGAACCAGTAGATGGTTTCCTCTCAGATACCGCTGAGACATGTTCGTGGAATTCTAAGATGTTTACAGTAAATTAGAAACTAATTAGTTGAATTGAAATGCCAGCACCTGCTCCTGCATTATTTAAAAGAAGAAAGGGGAAAAAGAAAAAATCAACAGAAAAACATTTAGGGTTTCACAAAGGGAGATAATACTTCAGGGCCTGGATTTCTCCAGGCCTATTTAATCATTTGAAAAGGTTGTCAGAATTATTGGGTTATGAAACTGAATCAATGCATCTTAGATATTTTTCCTTCCTTCAGCTTTATAGTCATTATTGTATTAGAGATTCTGGCAAACAAGGCGAACAATATTTATGGTTCCTGCCATAACATTAAAAATGCATATCCCATTCAGATTTTATGAACCTTGAACTGCAGCAGGAAATGAGCAGTTTAGATGATAATTGACTTGTAAGGATTAGAACAGTTCAGGTTTCCCCCTGTGCAAAGAGAAGGTTCATCTGAGGTCTTGCAGATAGATGATAATTCCTTCAAAACATCACATCTGTCTTTACTAAAAGGTGCTTTTGTTCTGCAACTCTATATTGTGCCAATAACAGTTATTAGTAAATCAGATAGAGCAGGCACAGCTAGCCATTTTGTGATGGGAAAATGAGGGTGAAATACAAATCAAATATTAGATACACGTGGTATTTTTTATAATGCATAACCAAATAACCTGCCAATCCTAATGAGTTTGTAATTTAATCAGGGAAGTACAGTACCCGAGCAATTCTGGATGGGAATGTGTACCATCAGTGAGAGAATCAAAGTAATAAAAATGTTCTGAGAAGGAACTGTGTTTCACATGGAGAACAGAAGGGGAAATTTTCATAGTACAGGAATGAAGAAGCTTTTTATATCAGAGAAAAATGCCCGAATTACAGAGCTTAGAAGAAAAAAAATAGTATTTCTCCCTTTTCATAAGCTATTTGGTTATAGCCATATTTCGTTATTCCATTTCAATGAATAATTACCAAAGTATACAATCATCTTTTCTTGCTATCGGTGTGCAAGAAGCAGAAACATCTTCTTTTACTTCTTTTATATTCTATCTCAGTATAAAGGCACAGCAACCAAACAAACAGCCAGGTGGAGCTTGCTATCTCAAACAAAAGCTCAGAAAGCATCCTCAATAATATTAGATTTCATAAACTGCCTAAGATCCCTGTTAACAAATTAGGTATTTTAGTTTTCCAGCATAGTTCTCTTATCTTTTTTCTACCCTTTTCTATACTTTTTTCTCATCTTACCCATATGTCCTTTTAAATTTCGTAGCTACCGTAATTGCTTAATCTGACCTTCAATCAACTCATCAGATCTAATCTGCAATGCTGGTATGCTTAGAAGTCCCCAAAAAACAAGAAAACTGGTTTTGTACACCTTGCTGGCAATAAATTCTGCTGTGACTTTCCTTCAGAATTTGTCTTTTAAATCACACATAAGAATATTACCTTTTTCAGGGTAATTATTCTTTTAACAAAAAGAATAAAAACGACTTTGCAAAGTTCTTAAGAAAAATTATGTTATTATAATATTCCACTGGAACACGTTTAAAAATATGTTCATGATTTTAATTGAACTGAACCATTTCACTTCAATGCAAACTGGTTACAGTGCCATGACATGTTTCAGTATTCACACACACCAGGTCCCATTTTCCCCCTCAGTGAGCCTAATGGAAACACTCATCATGCAGTGTTGTACTGTGTTCTCCCTGCACACACTGTGTCGTGTTTCATGGAAGCACCACGGGATGGAGAGTGTAGATCCAGCTCACAGGAGGCCAGTACTATTCCCACAGCACCACAGTTTAGCGTCAAACAGAATGATTCCATCAAAAAAGCATAAATATTTCCACATGACAGGGGTGGGAGTGAGTGGTGGAGGTAGAATTTTTCCCTTTGTCAAAGAGCAGATACCTCAGATTTCAGCCATCACATAACCCATGAGTCTCATACACAAAGTCTAATACATGGGCACCCATGACACCCCTTTAGAGTGCACAAGTCTCTCTACATATATTATGTGACAAATTTGAAGGAGCTCAGATACCTGAGGATTACGTATGTAATATGCTAAGCCAACTTTCTCATGGCTGTAAATAAAAGGTTGGGTTGCAAGAATATAAAAGTTTTCAAGTGAGATGGGTTTTTTTCTCAGGAAAAAAAAAAGGGACCACAATGAAAGAAGGTTTTCCACTGGCTTTTGGTTTTGGAATGTGCTGGTGGCTTTGGAGTAATTTTAATTGAAAAATAAATAATTACAGGTAAAGAAGCACCAGGCATAGGTTAATAACATGGACCCTTAAGGAAAAAGCTTAAAGAGAAATACATGCTGTTACAGAATTATAACAAATGTGACTTGAAATTGTGAGCAGAGACACAGGCTCTTGTTTTTCCAATTTTCGTTGAAATTAAAACTTACATAAAATTTCTGGCAAAACAAAATAAGGATATGAAGTAGACTCAGGCTTATCATATAATTCAAAAACATATTTTAGCTCAAACTGGAACTGAACCAAGTTCCAAGCATTATTTTGAAGACTTTATTGAACTCTGCCATCCTCTCAGAGGCTTGCAGTTCAGAGGAATGGATTGACCAGGTGCTGACATCTTTGCAGAGGGATCTCCAGCTCTGAGCCTGTCTGCATTGCTTGGCATCTCCTTGCCCTAATCCCTATGTATCACCACATGCATGGACAAAATCTTCAACAAAAAGCAGCACATTTTCTCTGTCTTTACTGTTCTCTACAGTTCTGCAAACACTAGCGAAGAGCTCAGAGTTATTTGGTTGTATCTCAAGTTGAGTATCTGCTGCTTCTAATATGAAGGATCTTTGTTTCCAAGCCTCCTACAGTGGACACCTGGGAGCCGGTTCCACAAAGCCAAACCCTCTCCTGACTCAGTCACCTCCTGCAATCTCACTGCCTGAGCACCACTGTATACATGTGTTCATACATCCCTGCGTGTGTGTTCAGGGGGGAATCCAGGGGAGGGAACAGGCAGAAAGGTCTAAGAAGTTTTGAATCCTGTTTCCCAGAGCTGTGGAGCTATTCTTATTCCAAATGCAACATTATACTATACCTTTCTTCAGTTATACAAGACTGTATGCCACCCTCAGGGCACTTCAAAGAGGCTGTGATTCTCCATTTGTAACACTTCCCATTTCTCAGCAGAGATGAAGAAACCCTCCTTGGCTGAAGCCTGAGCAGCATGCCTGACTGTACCACAGGGCACTTTTGAAACCAAAATATTGTAATTTCCATTATGAAAACAGTTCTGGACTCATGGGCTGGTTGAAAAAGTAACCTTATTGGCTTGAATTCTAATGAAAATAGCATCAAAGGCACTTGAAGCAGGCAGAAGAAAAAACTTTGGTCTCTATTTCCTGAAACAGCTCAATTATTAATTAATCTCCCTAGCTGGAGCAATCACAAATAATCCAGGTTTTTTGCTAATCACTTTATACGGCAATCAGAAAACCCCATCATGCTTCATCAGCAGATGATAAATAATATAAAAATACAAGTTTCTCTATCTAGACACGTGTAAGGAATTTGGGAATGGAGAGAAAACCTTTTAAACCATGCTTTCAATACTTGAGCAAGTCATTTTTATGATACTATTTTATTTATTACTACTTAAAACACGACTAAGTTATTTTTTGTTTCACATTAAGTAACATACAAAATTTGCATAGCAATTTCAAGGCACTCTCTTTCAAAATCACATTGCTACGTTTTTAATATGGGTGGATTAACTGTTCCTCCTCTAAGTATTGCTGGCTATTTCTTTTTCCAGCTGAAGTCAATGCATTCGTCAGGCTATCACCACCATAAACAAATGTAATCTATTTCATCCATTGATTAAACCAGCAGAGCCTGAAGGAACATTTTACCGTCCAGGAAACCAAATGGGTATTTATAACTTGCATTCATGCTCTTTTTGCATACAGATTGTGAACTCATAGATGTGGCATTTTGGTTTCTGAGGTAATGTATTTAAATAGAGGGATCAGTCAATTTTGCAAAAGAAGCTTATTGCAAAATTTAAATAAATGTTGCAAAGTCTAACACTGTATCTCCCATTAAGATGTTGTACATTTTAATATAAACATTACACAAGTTCCATTCTGAAACTTGAAGCACACCTGCTTTAGAGAACATTTTACTTCAACTCCTGGGCCTCCTGGAGCTGTCCCTGCTCCCCAGATCTCTGGCCCTGTGAAAAGCAGCACAGGATTTCCTCTGAGAGGGGGACTTACAAGAGAAAAGACTTAACTGATTATACTCCCCACCTGGTGGATTTTAAGGGTCATAATGCAAGTACACGTATTTTCAGCCCCTGTTTATTAACACCGAATACTCTTGTACCTACTTACGGGCCATTTGCAAGTAAAACTTAACTCCACTAAATTACAATTTTCTGAATAAAAGATTTTGTCAGCAGTTTAGAGTCTTTGTTTCCCTCATTTCCAATCCCAGAGGTTTCAAGCAGTTCTGAACCTAGCTGGGATCACAAAGGATTGTAAAAAAAACCATGGGTTTGGGTATGTAGTTAGGGGTTTTTTTGAGGAAACAAATAACTTCTACCAAAAAATACTTTATCTTGTCTAGAAAAGTTATGTCCACAGCCTGCTGACCATGGCTGGGAGTAGTTACTTATGGAAGTCACAGGAAAGCTTGTACCCATTGATTCTTCCCCTTCTTTTGTAAGATTGTGTCTCTCTTTGAATCATCGAATTGTCCGAAAAAGGTCTCTAAGATCATCAAGTCCAACCGTTAACCCAGCACTGCCACGGTCACCACTAAACCATGTCCCTCAGGGCCACATCCATAGGTTTTTTGAAAACTTCCAGGGAGGGTGATTCCACCCCTTCCCTGGGCATGCTGATCCAAAGCCTGACCATACTTTCAGTGAAGAAATTCTTCAAAATATCCATCGTAAACCTCCCCTGCAGCAATTTGAGGCTCTTTCCTTTTGTCCTGTCACTTGTTACCTGGGAGAAGACACCAACCTTTGTTTGGAAAAAATATAATCCATTTTAAAGTGCAAAAATGAGAGAAACAAACAAATTTTAAAAAGCACTTAGAAGATAAAAAGCATTTTTTTTTGTTACTTTGCACAGAGTGAGTGACATTAGAAGACCCTAGATCTATTTACAGTCCCACAGAAAAATTTAAATTAATCTACATACTGCAAGTAATTATGTAAAGAAATAATGAAGAAATAATAGAAAAATCAAGATCATTATGTAATGACACTTGGGGAAAATGGGAAGTGGAAAGGCTGGACAAATCACAGGATCAGAGCAAGTCTGGAGCTGGCAAAGACCTCTGTAGTTTTTCAAGACTGGTGTCCTACTCACAGAGCAGAGCCAGCCACAGCTTTTGCCCAGGACCGTGTCCTGATAATCCATCTCCAAGGACAGATACTCCATGACCTCTCTGGTCCTGTCACCAGACACCCCTGAAAAGAACCTGTCTTCACTACTCATCATCAGGTACACACTGATAAGCCTTGTTTTCTCCAGGCTGAAAAAGCCCAGCTCTCTCAGCCCATCCTCCTGTGCCAAAGGCTCCAACTCCATCAAGTCTGTGGCCCTTCAATGGATTTTCCAGTATGTTCATGTCTTTCTTGTATGTTTTATTAGCCTATCATGTTCACAGCTTTGTTCTCCATTTGGTATGCAAGGACTTTTGGACACAGAAATTAGTGAAGAGATAACTAACAAAAAAAAAGAAAGAGCAGCAAATCTACAGTTTAAAAAAAAGGGTTAAATATTCCTGACAGGGCTACTCACAATTCTGCATAATTCCCGTCTTTAGTTATGTTTACTTACTTGAACAGAAAACATCTTAACAAACTGTACTAACATTTCATTTTTGTGCAGCCTGCGTTCATTATAATTTAGGTATTACAGTATGCTGTCGAACTTTCATGAAATAGATGCTTGTCTGGAGAGATGAGAGGTAGCCCTTTGCCTTTTATTCTTCCAAAGCAAATGGGTATGTATGATACAAGAGTACAGATTTTAAAAAAAACCTCTCTCTTTTTGTGTGTATTTTGGTAGTGAAATATAGTATGGGGATTTTTTGGATAGGAAAAAAATTACAGGTAAAGGCTGCACTGAATTTATTTGTACCATAACACACACCTGTAACTTTAGATACATAGATGAGAAACTAATAGTTTGTAAACCCTACTACCTACAATGTTATTATGTCCAGTACTAAATCCCATCCATGACAGGAATTTTCAAAGAAAGGAAATTTTTTTTTAAATGATGAACTACTACAAGACAACCTGGAAATGTAATTTTTAAAATCAGGTTTCCAGAAAATGTATCACAAGTGCTTAGAGCAAGTGTATTCTTCAATAAATCACCGCTATTCACACATGGAAACCCAGTAGGTCTCCTCACACAATTAGGCACCCAATTGTGTGGGGGGGAAAAAAAAACCCAAACAAATGAATGCCTAAATAAATACCTGTGATAGAATTGCCCATTCATTTCTTGTCCTCATTCAATTTTTAATAGCATATTCTTGCCTGTACTAGCTATAAAAATATTAAGCATGTGCCAGTGCAATGGGCACACACTTAATATTTCAGTTTATATCAACAATTATTACTTCAGGGTGAGTAACATATACAATATTTCTCTGAGCTCACACATGAAATAATTTGCCAGAGTATTTGACCAGTCAAATCTGGTTCATTCTGTTGACTGGTATTGATTCTGACCAAAGCAGACAGCGTTGTATTTTTCAAAACCAAGACTCAATAAATTCACAACCACACCAATTGAGCTGACAAACCAGAAGCCATACAATACATTTACATTCACAGCTAGCAAGCCTTCTCTGATCTTTTTCCCCCAGACATGAGGCTGTAATATGATTTATTCTACTCTATTATTGCTTTCTATGTCCCAGTCCATGTTTGTGCTTAGGGACGCATGATGAATCAACTGCCAGGGGCCAGCACACTGCAAAAGTGAGAATATGAAGACATGATAAGATGAAAACGTGATTACAGTTCCAAACCGCCCCCAAAAGAAAGTCACTGTCACCACAGCTTACACACCACAATTCAGAAGACTAATATGAATCAAGAGTGAAAAAAAGTCAACCAGAAATTTTAAGCAGACTACTGAAATAAAATTACAGGGTATGTGCCAAAAAATGAGTCAAAATGAGAGAGAAGAGTAAAAATCCTGTATCTTACCCTGTAAGCTGAAAAAAACTAGCCTGCAATTCACCTAATTTATCCAACATTTTCATCAGCTTGCACAGAACTGCTATCACAATATTTGCATTTCCATAGACTGCTCTCTAGAGCAGCTGAGGAAAAAAAAATTTAGAAACACAGTTGTAAGTGTACTTCTCCTTAGCACTGTCAGCTTACTAGAGGTTGTTGCCTGCCCCACTGTTGGTGACCAGACACCCCCAGAGCTGCAGCCAGCCCTGGCAGCATCGCCCCGCTGGGTCCCCGTGCTGCACAGAGGGGTCAGCTGAGGGGAACTGGCTGGATGCTGTTGGTAACAGCAGAAGTATGGGCACTGCTGCTACCCACAGCATCATGCCATCATTACCACGCTTTATTAAGAAAAAAGAGAACCTTTCACAGTAATGTGGAAATATTTCCTGCAGCACGAGGCTTCGCTGGAAGGCATCACACCCAAGTACTGCTCTGCCTCTGTAGTGCTGGACCTCTGAGCCTCAATGGGATTTCAGTGATAATCACTTCTGACTGAAGGCAGAACAAGACTAAAGAGGGCAAAAGCTCACAACGTGAGAACTGTCAGCCCTTGTCATGAGGACGGACAGCTCGGGAAGCTCCTCTCCGTTAAGTGGTTGAGTCCACTGTTGTTTCTGCTTACCAGCGATAAAAGTCAGAGTGCACACAGACAAAAGCCACGGACATGAAAGCTATCCCATCTGAAGGATGAAAATCACTTTTAGACAACTTAGATGACAAGAAGCAGGGTTTTTAGAGCTAGTTTGCTTCTCCAGGCTCTCATTCCTAAAAAAGTTGTCCTCAAATGGCGACTCTCTTCATTTATATTAGATACATTACTTAAGCTGGGATGAATCCTAGAATCATAGAATATCCTGAGTTGGATGGGACCCACAAGGATCATCAAAATCCAACTCCTCGCCCTGCACAAGACTGTCCCAAGAACCACACCTTGTGCCTTGGAGCATTGTCACCCCATGTAAAAACTGAGTAAGTTGTTCTAACTTAAGATCAGCTGGTGAGAGCATGTTGAATTTCTGGAAGGCAAGATCAGGACAGAGGAATCCCAACCACAAGACAGAGTAGATGTAAGCAGAGCAGCAAACTACTGGACAAACTGGAAGTACAGACTGCGCTCAGTGCCTTGGATCCCTCAGCTTTATCTGGTGAGATGAAAGGCTTGTGGGTGTTTAAGAGCAGACCTCAGAACAGTGCACACCCATTCCCCACACGTGTACTCAAGACAAGGGACACTGCTTTGTGGAGTACGTAAAGTACCAGATCCAGACCAAGATCTTTTCTACATCTGGATGTGATGATACTGAAGGCAAGAAGCCTTTAGACAAGTCAATCAAAAGCGACCTATTTTTCATTATAATATGAGGATGTGCAGCAGACCCTTGTCTTTCTCACATTCCAAAGAAGGTAGACTAGGGGAAGGACTCTAATACTTGCCATGCATTTTTTTCACCAAAACTTATTTACTGACATGCTAGGCACTCCTGCTCTCCCTCCCATCTATCACCAAATTTAATCTGACATTTTCGCATGCCTGATGGTGGTGCTGCACACATCTGCATCTGCACAGGGCACTTCCAGGAAAGAGTTTCCCCAGCACCACAAGGCTAGCAGTGCTGGTGCAATGGCTACACGTTTTCCCTTTGGCAGAACTGAGTACTCTCGCATTATCTCAGCATTGTATTTCTCCAAAAGCAGAACAAACTAACCACTTATTTTTAAATTACAGTTTTTCTAAAGCTGTCCTGAAAGTTTCCGGTTAAACTTTTCCAGAAAAACAGACTATTTCATCTAAAAAATTCCTGTAGCAGAAATTTCAAATCTCTAGAAAAGACTGAAGAAAAGTATCTAAGGAATTCATAAAACTCTGAACTTCTTGCAAAGAAAAAGCTACTTTCTGGTCAGCTCTGTTCCTTCCTCATCATGCCAGGTTTCATGAAAAATAGTTATTTTTCAGTAAAAAACACTTACCTCAAATCAATACCCAACAGTTCACCAACAATAGAAACAAGAAATATTTAGATAACTAGAAACCATCTTGGATATTTCTATGGTACCCCACATTAAAATGTTTTATATTAGTGTGTTCAGCAATAAAGGGAGAAAGCAGAAGTGATGGGAGACAGAGAACTGACAGAATAGGATATGTTATAGCCTACTATGGGACTTTTTTATGGTTTGTGAGTAAAACAGTGGGACTTTCCCATGGTATCTGACTTACAGAGATCAAGACAAAACAGCAATAATGAAAATTAGGAAAATAACATCTATGAAGTCACATTTACTAAGATAAAAGCACCATTCCTGCAACTGACACACATATGGAAAAATCCTGAGTTAGACTAATATGGTGCAGTTGATTTTGTTCAGTTAATCAAATTACATTGCACCCAACAGTACAGAAGCTGTCCTATGATGACACAAGTGTGTTTCTGTGTACATTTATAATGTATTTATTATTATGCACATTATATGACTAGTAAGATATGTGAAAAGTATTTTCAGCCAAAATGCCAGTTCCTGTCGATATGGAAGGTGAAGCCTCTAGATAAGAAAAAAAAGATTAAAGGATTTTTTAAAGCAAGTAAATGTAGTATCTTTGACTGCAATTGAAAATTATATTCTGAACCAAAACTTTAAGATGTTTGAGTAGTTCAGCACAGCCTCATCTGAAAAGTTGTGCATTGGGAAAAACAGTTCTCTCCTTTCCAATGTTCTGTCTTCTTTTCCAAGGAGGAGTGAGTGACCCTGAGTAGCCAGTGACAGATTGCACACATGTGGTTATCATATTTCTTTTATGATGCAAATACAGTGCATGCATAATTTCTGTTGCGCTCAAGCATTTGGTTTTTAATTTTTATCTAATACGTCTAGTTTTATTATTTCAACAATTAAAACTTACAGGAGAACATTTGCACTCTAAATTCATCTATTAATAAACTTACAACTATGGCAGACGCCTTGGGTTTAATCACTTTTGGTAGGCACCAGCACAAAGATTTCCAGATGTAAACCCTGAGGTCTCTTGTTCAGTTGCAGAGTAAATCCACTAAAGTTTGAATGGCTGGTAAATATTTAATGAAAAAATAAGCTCCTTGAATTTTTTTATTGTAATATTTCTTTTCATCTGTTTTGCCTCAAGAATTTCACAGATCAAAATGCATGAAGCAATTAAAAGCAATTTTCAAGTGTCACATTGATTTAAAATATTTCCTCTTAAAAGATTGAATTTTTTGAATTAGGTAGTGATTAAGCAATAATTGGAAGATTCTCTTAACTTCCCTAATTCTGCCTTTAAACACTAAGATATGTGATGATCCATACGCAAAAGATTAGAATTGTTTTGTAGGATATGCTTTTGTAAAACTAATCACTGATAACAAATATATATAATGAAATTTCTGATTTAGCAGAAGCTAAAATTACTAAGGGAAAAATATGATAGAAGGGCATCTTGAAACCTCTACCCTTGATATACAATTTTAAGTCAATTGGCATTTCTCTCTTACTTATTGTAAAAATCCATGTTATTAAATGAGGATATAGCAAGTCCTCACAGTAACAGAGTAGTAGCCACAGCAAGCATGTTAAGGGGAAAAAGTGGAACAAAACTTATTTAAATTTTCAGTGGATATGGTTTCCCCCATGGGTCTGATATGCAGCTCTTCAGTATAAAGATGTTTTCTTTTAACAACTGCTAGAGAAAATCCTAGCCATATACACTAAAACTACCTGTGTTTACAGTAAAATCCACGAAGTTCAAGGAAATTTGATTAATCCATTTTAATGCTCCCATCTCTCACTTCAGTGACTATCATTAGTGTCAGGCTTAATCAGGAACTCCAGATTTTGGACACATGGCAAGGGTTTTTCTGACCTCTTTAGTTTTTCAAATACTATAAAGGATTTCTGCACAGAAGACCAACACAAATATGTCTAAAAATGAACTTTTTGGCCTGTCTTTACAAATAACCAGTCTCAGTCAGACAGGGTTCAAAAATTTTCACTCCTGAGTACGTAGCTAAACTGAAACTATCAAGAGCAATTTCCAAAAAGACACCTCAGGGACAAAGGATTATGTAGGTCGCTAATACTATATGGTTTCTGCATCCTGGATAAGCATCCTGGAGCACAGGCAAAGTTCACTGATGTCCCCTTCAACCCATCCTCACATCCCTAACCAAAATGTTAGAAGCAAGATAGTCCAAAAATCACAAGACAGAAAAATTCATTTTTGTATGCTTCTGATGGCTCTTTGTGACTACAACTCACAAAGCAATCATGACACCAGCATATCTGATCAGAAGAACATTATCTGATTGAAGGAATCTCTGGAATACGTAACATCACTGGCATCGCTCCAACATTACTTCTCTACCTTGCTGTAATAACAGATATAATAAAGAGAAAAAAGCGGGCATACCAAGGTATCAAAATACTGAGATCGTTTTAGCAGGACACAGTTCTGCCACTTTATGCCAAAGCTAAAGTGTAGTAATTTATATTTTGAACAGACCTTCCTGTTTTCTCCACACTCCCTTGAACCACAGCAAACCCAGCTCAGACATCCATCATTCTAAGACTGACTGCAATCATGAAAACATAGACTAGGGGCAGAAAAAAAAGGTACGCGCAAGTTTAAGTGCTATCACTGGGATATTCTTCCAAAAGAAAATGATGCCTCTGCTGGCAGTGTCAGTCTTCCCCCAGGGTTGAAAGATTCAGTCTTACATCTTTGTAAAAACAGATCCACCACCAGTGGTAGAAGAGTTGGTGTGTGAACTATTGCAGGAGCTCGACCCCTACAAACTGATGGGAACAGACATTATCGACCCAAGGGTTCTGAGAGAGCTGGCTGACGTCATTGCAAGGGCTTTCCATAATATTTTAGAAGTTTTGGAAATCAGGGGATACACTGGAAGACTGGAAGAAGGCCAATGCCACCCCAATCTGCAAGAAGTGTTTAAAGGAGGATCGAGGAAATTGTATGCCCATCAGTTTTCTTCTGTCCCTGGCAAAGTTATGGAATGAATATCCTCCTGGGGGATATCACAAGTCACATGAAGCATATGATTGGGAAAAGCCAGTGCAGATTCATAAAGCACAAATCATGCTTGAAAAACCTGATTGTCTTTTACCACAAAGTAACCTGCTCAGCTGATGTGGGGCAAGTGGCAATTTCATCAACCTGGGTTTCTGCAAGACTTTCATAGGCATTCCCACAGCCTCCTCCCAGAGAAACTGATGTGTTACAGTCTGGAAAAGAGGGCTCAGTGGTGGGCAGGGACCTGGCTGACAGGCCACACTGAGGGCCTCTCGTACACACCTTAACAGTAGGATTTTGAGCTTTACAGTGATGTGCAGCCCCGTTGGTCTGAGTGCTTCTTGTTTTCTGTCTCTGATATTGCATGATACACCTAACCTTAAAAAAGTGTGTTTAGATTTCATACCCGGTCTTGTCTCTCACATTTCACATTTTATTTGCATTCCAGTGTGTGACCACACAGGCTACCCAAGTGGGTTAGTCATTATCTCACAGCAATCTCCATAGCTCAGTTTTGAAGAGGATTTGTCTGCTCTTCATTAGCCAAGGTCAAATAGGACTAATGCTTGGAAGATTTGTACCTCATTAGCATTATCTTTATTGCCATTATTTTACAAGCTAACAAAACAAAAAGGAATTATTCCCCAGTTAGTCCCAAACACTCCTACCCTTCTCATTAGTATTGGCATAACCCTTTTCTCTAGGGCAGCTCAGAGCTCAGTTGTTGAAGGAAAGGCTGACATCAGCAAAATTATGGTACCAAGAGGGACAGGCAGAAAACACTCTCCTGATTTATAATCAGGTTCCCTTATTGTAACAAGCACTTTCTCATTGCTGGGCTACTTAGATCAGCTCATGTAATTTTTCAGGTACTAGAAACTACTTCTCATGCTAACTGACAAAGAAGGGCGTGGTTCCTCCCTATACTTAATCCAGAATTTTAACTACCAAATGCTGTGCAGGATCTTTGGGGTAGTATTTTAATTCAGCTCCCAATAAAAAAAGAGGTATCATTCTGAATATCACTCATCTCTGCAGGTATGACATTTTTGCACCTCTGAGTGACAGGCAAGGAAAAAATATAGTTTCAGGATGAGATGTGACATGGGGTCTCACATGCTCTGGATTCTCACTGTGCTTCCCATATAAAACTTGGTGATCTTTGTAATTCATTCATGTCTAAATGCATTCAAGAGATAAATCTGAAGTATGACCAGCTTTGGAGCAGACAGGCCTAAAAATAAGGCATCTCAAGTGAGCAGGAATTTCTACAGAAATTGAGATGGACATATCCTCTTACCAATCAGTGGTCCTTTGGTGGAGCATCAGAGGATTTAAGCACAGTTTGCCTTGATTTCTAGATTCTTGTAAGTGGATCCTAGCTGCCTAGATCAAGCTGACATACATCCAGGCACAAGTACAAGTACAAAATAGCTATGATGCCTGGGGAGTGCGCAGATAATGGAGGTATCAGATATTTAGCTACAATTACTTGAAGCAAAACACGTTTTTTTAGGTAAATAGAGATTCAAAAGTGGGACTTACCTACTTCATTAATCAGTCAAACAGTCACCTCCAGAGAGTGATTCATCTGACTTAATTTAGGATAAGATATTGTAGCAGAAGATAGATCACTCTCTTTAGGTGTTTATTTCATCAGCTGTGAAAGAAGCTTAATGACTTGCCTCTACATTTTAGGTGTCCCTGACAGAAGACAGAGATCCCCACCTTGGGCACCAATAAGGGTTTTCATATCACCTGACACAGGTGCCTAAGGATCTAATTTCTTCAAGTCTTTTTATGCAGAGAGAGGGAAATGCAGAATACCCATTTTAAATTACAGTTTTGTACATTTTCTTTGTTGATTCTTTGTTGCTTCTTATTTCTAAGCATAAACTGAAGTAATCTCAGGGTGGTGTTTTGTGGGCAAACATTTGTGTGAGACAGTCTAATAGCACAGTGTAGGTATTTAACACAGCTTCTCTCTTAGAAAAAAAATCCTCAGGGCAGCAGTTCTCCAGTTCATTTGTGTTCTTAAATACAGTGTCTCAGAAACCCAAGCACTAAACTCAATGCTCTTCTGCCAAGCCCTCATTACATTTTTTTGTCTCACCAATAAGAAATACACAGAAGGGCTTACAGACACCATTTACACATAACCAGGACTGCAACACCTGCTCTTAGAGTGAGAGGTCATCTGCTACTTCTACATCCTGTTTCACCCAGCAAGATAGCTGAGGATAAAACATGTCCTACCAGCAAATCCCCTCATGCCAATGACCTAGGAGGCTGACAAGCGCAGTGGTTTCACAAGTGGGCCCTACTCAGTAATGACCACTCAGTAATGATCTGAGTGATAGCAGCCCTGTGATAACCCCGCTCTCCTAGAGCCCAGCTCAGCTGGGCCTTCAGGAGACTTTCAACTCCACAAAGCACACAGGGCTCCAGGGGTTCGGCTTGCCATAGTGTAATATTCTTGCTCCCACACATTAAAAACATGCACAAATGTTAAAAATGAAGGTCAACTGAAATGCAGGCTGTAGCAGTCTAGCTACAGTTTTATAAAAGCCTTCTCTCGTTTACCTTACACAATCGTTTTTTCCTGTGAGAGGATTTGAAAGATTAAGGGACTTCTGAGCAGGCTCATTCATAACATAGGGGAGATGATTCTGTCCTTTTATCATCATAATTTGGAAGAATCCAAGTTACCAAAGGCAAAAGATAGCAAAGACATCTTTACTCCTTAATACATAATCTTTACATGACACAGCATAATAGGCAGCCTGTAGGGAAAGCAAGGAGCCCACAGCTGATGTGACTGACTGACACAGCCTACACACTGATTTCATAACTAGCAAATAGACACTGCACTTAAAAACCAGACTACCAAAGTAAAAAGAGGGCATGACAAAATTCAGGGAAGCTGGAATTTCACACTTGGATTTGCTTTTTTGTTTATTTGTTTTTGGTTTTTTCTGTCTTGACTGACGTAAGGTCACCAAACTGACTTGTTATTTAACTATAGGGCTAATTGAAATAACTTTTATTTGACCCTTCTTGCAACCCCTTCAATAACCATTCAGAAATGGCAGTCTTTCCTTGCACCCACAAATATTGTATTAATTCACCCAGGAGAAATGGTTTATCCAGCACTGACAGTCTGTCATGTCCTTATCTGACCTCATCAACTGCTGCTGTAGGGGACTGCCAGAGGAATCAGTCAGTGCCTTTCTGATTGATTACAGTATTGATTTTTCTTCTTCTCCTTCTTCTTTTGCTTAAAAAACACCAAACCAAATGATCCATCTTAACAACTACAAAACCATTTCAGAATTTGCAAAGAAAAAGTTGTGATCCCTTGACAAAAATATGTAGGTCTAGAGTACCAAGGATTGAGCAGGTAATTTGAAGTCTGTTCCTCACACTAGATTTTGGCCTCCTTTAGTTTTCTACGCTCTACTCCTCTACATCGAAAATACACAATAGTCATTCTTACAGCAGGGTATATCAGAACCTTTTTGAAATTGTATACTCATTATATACTGAGAGTAAGCAAAGCAGATTGTAAACCTGCAAAAAGCATGACACTTTTCATCCCCATTCAAACCATTCTAGAATGCAAAGAACCAAAAGAAACCAGTTTATTTCCAACAGATTTTCTTCATAGTATACTTTATTCCTATTAGAGAATTTTCCTGAAGCTGGTAATCATTTTCCTCTATTGCAAGTTCTACAGTTCTTATATGCACCCTATCCATACGTCACGTCATTAGAACCATGCAAGACATGGGAGCGAGGCCATTAATGCAAGCTTGTAAGATGCCTGCATGGACTCCCTTGCTAGTAGCAATCCATCATTTAGGAGTTCCATTTGAAAGCTGTTCTAACCTGATTGTTTTTATTTAAGAACTATACTGCTTGGTGAAGCTCCACTGACACTGGGAAGACTAAGAAGCATAAAATAGCGTGGTAAGTGGTACTTTTCAGTGTTATGATAGGATTTAAAAGTAATAGTTCAGGATATTCTATTAGCTAAACAAAACACATGCTCAACAAAATGCATGAAGGAGAAAAGCTCATCATAATTCAGTGTTGTAGCTGTAATGAAACAGAAGACTTGTGTGATTATACATGAAACAAAATTGCTAAATGTCTTTTTACTAGGAAATGCTTAAAAGGTTGAGAAGGATTCAAAGAAAGAGGATGCAGATGTGCATTAACAAATTTGTTTCTATTAGATTAGATCAGTGGTCTCATTAAAATTCAGTAAACAATGTGTTACTTGGTATTTTGATTTGACATTTTGCACTGTCACCCACATTATACCTAATAAAGCATATTCTACCTTTGCATTAATTATGAGACTGAAAAGTGATAGTTTTAAATTATTTTAGTCACTTTACATATAAGTAACCAGGTGGAACTTTCTGGTAAATATTAAGAAATGTTGCATTTAAATTTGAAGACATCAGTGTAGTAAATTTCATAGTAGTGAGGAAACAGTCACATTAGTTAAGATTAAAAAAGATTGTTTTGCATTCCCAAATTCCACTATTAAAAAGGGATAAATTTTGAAGACATGAACATTTGTTGATTTGTAATCTGTATTGCAAATCCCAAGAAAAATCCCAACCAAAAACTCTCCCCATTCCCAGAAGAGCTAAAAAAAAAAAGGTGATAACATCAATTTAAGTAGTAAGAGGTTTAACAAGTATGCAAAATATGATTTCTGAAACCTGTACCTTTTCATATGTTGCAATTCTATCACTTTTATGAAGCTACAAGATTTATTTATTGTTTGTTGATGCAGTTTAAATTCATTTCGCAAAAGGAAAGAAGAAAAAAAAAAAAATAAAGCAAGCTGTAATTATGTCCAGACCAAGGAATAAGACAACATAATTTTTTTCAAAATATGAACATTAACTAATTCAAGAAATGATTTGAAAAAATCTCTCATTGGTATTAATGATGTTTTCTCATTAAAGAGGCAGTTGTGTCAAATGTGGCATATTAGACTCTGACAAAATGGATGTTTCTAGTTTTCAGTGGGGGATTAATACTTATTTTACCTTTGAAGCCTTAAAAGCTTGTGATAAAAAATCCTTGTCATTCAGAAAAACAAATAGAATCATCTCCAAAATACTGATTTTTGTTAACATAAATTCTAACATTCTTTACTTGCCCATGGTTAATTTTCCCAGAAGACATATGAAACTACAAAATACAGGAAAACCACAGCAGTCACACATAGCATTTGTAAAAACAACACACACAAAGACAATGAAAATGTTCCTGTCATCTTCAATTATGTTGAAATATAAAATACTAGTTTCATAACCAGACTTGAGGAATCTAAGATGATTCGCGGCATTTTCATGACAGCTGATATTTCTTTGGCTGGACCCAGATCAAGGTTCCAAACAGCAGAGCTGGTCTGAGGATTTCGAGGTGATCTGAGAAGTTATTTATTTGTTTCTATCAGTTTTTCTTAAATGGCTTCTTGAAACTGGCACAGAAAATTGTCACAAAGGCAATGGAAGAGTGATGGCTGGGTAATATTAGTCCCCAAAATAATTAACATATAGGGTGACATATAACCTCATTCTCAAAAGAAGATATTTAAATAGATATATAGAGGACACTAGCCAGGCTTTGGAGGCTAAAATGAATGTTTCCTCTGTTCAGCTTTCAGACATCATTTTTCTCTAACTCGTATATGCAAGACTACGTCTGTAAGGGAGAGAGCTAAAAATAAGTTATCTGGCTAAAAATGGAAACCCAACTTATATTTCTTTGGTGTTTAGATTACTCATATGGGCAGCAAGCTGAGCATGAGCCAGCAGTGCCCTGGCAGCAGAGAGCTAGGAGCCTCCTGGGCTGCATTAGAAGGAGCAGAGCCAGTGCATGGAGGGAAGGGATTATCCCACTCCACTCAGCACGCCTTAGACCACTGCTAGAACGCTGTCCTTAGCTGTGGTTCCCAACACAGGTTGATAGACTGGATTAGCAGCAAAGGGCTGCTGCTCTGGCAGGGAGATGGGCTTATTTCATTCAGCCTTAAAGAATGGCTGAGAGCAAAGAGCAGCCCCCCAGCACCCATAGGGAGAGGCTGTAGGAAGACTGACCAGGATCTTCCCACTGGGACGTGGTGAATCGATGAAACACGAAGAGCATAAAATGAACCTGGAGAGGTTCACACTGGTTACACATTTTTCCCTCATGAGAATGGTTAAACCTTGGAAGAAATTGCCCACAGAGGCTGTGCAGTCTCTCTCCATACTTGGGAATTTTCAAGACCCAGCTGGATACGACCCTGAAGCACCTGGGTCAGCTCAAGCTGACTCCTTAGGTTCCATCCAATCTGAACTATCCTATCCTAAGATCCTACCATCCCTTTGATCAAGAAAGGCAGCAAAGATTTTTTTCAGACCTGACTCCAGGACAACCCCTCCACTGGGTGCTACACTGCTGAAGCTATTCCTTACCACCAGTCAAACCTCACATACCTACCTCAAAATACACGACCACCCTCTTCTTCACATCCCCCCCACCAAAGGCACAGGATACTGCATTCCTGAAGTGTCACACTTTGTGCTGGGGTCTCAATCCCACGGCACGGCAAGGCTGGAGCACTGCTATGGCTCTGGGTGGAAGAAGGAAACTCTCTGGTTTCAAATCCAGGTGCTTTAAAGGGACCTGTTGCCTTAGCCTCAACTTTTACTGGCAGGCTTTCTAGCAATGGAGCACATAGCACTGACAATGAACAAACCTTACCCTGATTATGCCTTGTTTCCCCTGAGTGCCATTTAAGTAGTCAGTGCTCCACTGTGACATCCTGGTTATCTTCAAAGTAGCCTAATTGAAATGCCTGAAAAATCTCAGATGGAAGTAAAAGGACTTGTAGGTTACATGGTTACTCAAAAGTTCATACAGCCTGAGAGCTGCACTTTGGTACTATTCTTAGTTATATAACAGACTATTTTTGTCAGCAGAAAGAAGTTGCTAACTATGGAACAAAATAAATAAAAACGCATTAAACAAAATTTTGGCCTACATATAAAAACTATATCTAAATAATACACAGTGTTAATTGTAAGAGGCTCATGTTTCCACAGTACTGACATTTTATATAGCTTAAAATCTAGCAAAAAATTTCACACTGAGAACCATGTAGGCTGTATTCTGACCATAAAAATATCTTGGCTCCAGTAAGAGTTATTTTATATACAGACTTCCACTTGCATGAATCACCACCAAGGACTGGAGTTTTGCTTTTCTGCTTTCTGTGACTTATTATTTTGACTTTAGAAAAAAAAAAATCCCTCTATATTATGACCACGTAAAACTTCGCATAATTATAGCTATTCAAATCACAAAGACATGGCAAGTAAAATGTATCTACAAGAGATACCACCTCTGCAGTAGAAGAGGATTGTGATAGACAATACCTCTCTGCATGATATAACAGATGATACTTTCACTCGAACAATATTCATAAAACTCTAATTGTGTAAACTACTGTGTTTCAAAAACATTAAGAAACCCTTGTGTACCAAGATTTCAAATAAGTCATAAAATCACAGAATATCCTGAGTTAGAAGGGATCCTCAAGGATTGAGACCAACTCTCTGCCCTGCACAGCACCATCCCCAGGAGTCACACCATGTGCCTGAGAGCATTGTCCGAACGCTTCTTGAACTCTGCCAGGTTTGATGCTGTTAACACTTCCCTGGGGAGCCTGTTCCAGTGCCCAACCACCCTCTGGGTGAAGAACCTTCTCTAATATCAAACCTAATCTTCCCCTGACACAACTTCAGGCCATTCCCTTGGGTCCTGTCACTGGTCACCACAGAGAAGAGATCAGTGCCTGCCCCTCCTCTTCCCCTCGTGAGGAAGTTGTAGCTGCAGTGAGATCTCCCCTCAACCTCCTCCAGGCTGAACGGAACAAGTGACCTCAGCCACTCCTCACAGTGCTTCCCTCCAAGGCCCTTCACCATCTTCATAGACCTCACCTGGACACTCTCCAACAGCTTCCTATGTTCCTTATACTGTGGAACGCAAAATCACACACAGTACTTGAGGTGAGACGGCACCACTTTATCATTTACAGTGAAATGGTAACATGCTAAGTTCAGGAGGAAGATAACAAACTCTACAGAAGGGAGCATTTTTTGACTTTTTGTATCTATATCACATAGTCACCTAAAGAAGTCTTATTTTAAAAAAATAATTTTTTTTAATTCTGTAATATACACATAAAACTTGTGATTATGAAATCATACATGACAGTTTTTTTCCATTTTTTTCCATTTTCCTGTTTTCCCATCTCAGGGAGAACTCAGATTCACAGCTAGAAATTATATGCTGCATGTTCATCTCTAAAAAGGTAAGTGGTATTAAGTAGGTGAATTGCTGAATTACTGGAAAACATCAAAGCAGCATTAAAAGAAAACATTCCTTAGCTGCCAATTGTTTGTAGCATGGACAGACCCCCACCACACTGCACCTGCCTCACACTGCCACTGTGTGCAGCAATGTCTAGAAAGGTATTTTGTCGATCAGGGGAAAATGGCTAAACACAGTAACATTAGCAATTTGAAAGAAACATTTAAAATACCCATAAATCTGACAGCTTTACACCATCTGGCACCAAAAGCAATTAATTCTGATTAAAATTTCTAAACTGTATCATGTTTATTTGGCTTTACAAGTTAAAATAAAACCTTTACAATGCTGTCTAAAAAAAAAAAAAAAAGCAGTCAGGTCTTTTAAGTAAAGCAGAGAACATAATTTTTTTTTAGATAGGGGTAAGTGCATTTCACAATCTGTGAGCTTTTTTCTTGGAGCAAAAGGAGTCCTGTAATGCATTGTAATTATTACTACTCTCTGTATGTGCTAAAGTTGATTTGACAGCTCTCAAACAGGAACATGACCTACTGCTGGAAAGCATAAAAAAATGCCCTAAACTTTACAAATTATAGAACATTACATTAGTGGAATTAATTTTTTAACTTTAGTTTTTCAGGCTATTCCAAAGAAGCTAGAGGCACTAAAGAAAATTCAGAGGTTAAGCAAGTATTTCCAGGAATATACAAAGATTGAGACTTTTAAAAGCAAGAGGTGGGCTAGATTCTGCTTTTATTTCTACCAACCACAAGTGTAAATGCTCTTACTTCAAAATTACCATCATTGTTGCAGAAGATGAATAGGATTTTTATAGGGAAAGTTCTCTCGCTTTGGCACTATCTTCACAACCCATCCGCAGCTCTTGTCAGTTTGATTCACATTGCTGTGACTCCCATTCACAGCCTACTACACAACAAAAAATCCTGGGGTTTTGCTTACCTATTAAAAAAAATGTGTAATCATTATTATAGGTGAGGAGCTTGTAGATTTAACCGTCTTGACACCACAAACCAAGTCTTCCAGTTCTTCATTAGGTTTTTCTGAATGCTATGAATGGACAATTTGAACTATATTTGCCAATTTCTGGCTTGTGAATACTATGTGTATGAAATACACGCATATGAAATACTCTAGCTACGCTTTTAAGTGTGCAAGTCTATTTAAAAAGTTGGTTTGAAATTTGTAAATTACAGGGAGAAAGTGCTAAAAACATCTCCCACCCTCACAGGTTGCAGCCCCTGCCTTTTGTCAGTGCTGCAGCCATATTCAGATCCTGCTTACACCACAGTTGAATGTTTCTCTTCAGCATGTTATTTTCCATGTTTATCTCCTACTGTTACCTTCTCTTCAGAAATTCCAGTGAAGTTTAAAATTCACTTCCAACAAAATGTGGAATGTGCCATGTATGAATGCTGGAAGCAAATCAGATGCTTAGTTATGAAGGACTAACTTCTTAATACAGGACTCATCGCACCTAAATTGGGGTTGATGGAAAGAATATGTACTTTTAATGATCTGTTCACTGTATCTGCAAATAGACATCTAAAGAAAGCTTAATTATACCATTAAAGTGTTGTGAGTTATTTTCCAGAATCTAAAGATCTTAGACTTTATAAAGGTCTAGGTTTGGTCAGCTGGATCCTCTGTATCTTGCCCTAAGTACCTTATTTACAATACTCTCCCAGGTGCCTGGGAACCAGGAGGCCCCCATTTCTCTACCCCTGAAGGAGATATGATGGTTGACAGTGGACTCTTCTTCCTATGTCCTCACACAGGGGTAATATTTCCTATGTCCTCACATGGGAAACCATTCGATGGTAGGCAAAAGACCAATGCAGAGAAGGGCAGTGGGTATCAGCAGGCATCAGCCATTTATTATCCTACAGCACAGCCTTTTATACCTCTCTCTTAAGTCACTCTCATGCTTCTTGTTACAGAAATCAACACACACCTGCATTCCAAATTGTTTTTCTTTTTTCCCAGGAACACAGCTGTAACTTATCAAAGCTGAGGCTGGCTGCAGCCCATGCTTGTATCCCCCCAGAGATGCACCAAGTGGAGTTTCTTAAATAGCCAGTGGGATTTGGCAAAAAAATTAGCCAATTTCAGCAAAGTGGGACAACAGTTAACTGACTGCTTCTTTTCTAGGGGCTGTGGAAATGCATACAAACAATTACAATTCCATATTCTACTGTAATCATCTATTCCATGGAATTGCTCAACAGTATTAAATAATACCAGAAGAAAGAAAGGGGAAACAATCCTGTAAATTAATCACCTTCTGTAAGATTATGCTAAATGCTATACTTGATTTCCCTGAGACAAGTCGCAGTCAGAGATTTCAAGGTCACACAAGCAACTCTTCCTGCAGCTTGGTGCCTATTATGTTAATTCAACAATGTTTGTTTTGTTTTGTTTTGTTTTCTCCTATTATCACCACAGTGGATGTGTTCCATTCAAAACTGTTACTATAGGAACCCTATGGTAACATAAAAAATTTTCTTTTCTTTTGGATGAAAATATCAGAAAATTGATGGATAAGTTGTTTAGGTAGAACAATAGGGCATTTGATATTTAATCTGCAAGCACTTCATAAGAAGTATTCCAAGTAATGGCACAGTGTTATTATCATATCACTTAGTAAAATGGCAGCAAATTATTGTATTATTCACATCTCGTTGGGTCCATGCTATTATTACAGAGATGCCTTTAAAGGTGACATTTAACATACTCCTTTCACACAGTAAAGTGGTTAAAAGCACATTCAAATTTTAAAATATTTCTGATCTCTTGACAGCTCACCGAAGCATTCTGTGGGCCCCCCTGCCTCTCCAGTGGTTAACTGCAGCTCTAAAACTTCTTGTAATTATGAACGTTGCAGTCACACTAAATTAGACTGACAGTTGAAATACTGATTACTAAGGACTTATTAAGGACTACTTTGCAACCAATTATGCTGACATTTGACTTGATTTGACAGTTGAATTGAGTGGAAGATTCCTCCAAAACAGTAGAGAAAAATTTAATTTATATCTTCATCATTTTAAGATAATTGTTCAGGACAGATTCATTAATATACCACTACAAAATTTATTTTTATCCCAGCTTGGAGCACCTATGAGTCAAATGACAGACAAATAGTAAAAGCATGCAGCCTTTACCGTATCTGCATTCACTTATATTTGACTTTTGGTGACTGTTACCATGGGATCTCTGGCACAAAAAAAAAAAACAAAAACAAAAACAAAAAAAAAAAAAAAAAAAAAAAAAAAAAAAAAAAAAAAAAAAAAAAAAAAAAAAAAAATCCACCAAAATCTAAAGCGAGCCTGCAGGAATATTCATTGACCACCCACTTGAGCAAGTCATAAATATGTTTTCAAGTTGTAAAATATTTTTCCTGTGAAATGATCAAATTTATTAAACGAGATTATACCCAACTTCCACTGCTGTACCATTATGTGCAAATTCATTGTCATTTTATTATTTCCCTGTAATTTCTCAAATATTCCTGCAATTTAGTGGATTTCACCTGTAAATTCTCTGGAACTCATACTTTGTCTTTTTTTAATGTCCAAATAAAAACTAGCAGAAAAAAATATTACACCTTACTTTAAACTCAACTGCTATACATTCAGAACAGAATGAATAGCACAGTTTGGTTTAGAAGAAAGCTGACGAACATTGATTCCCAAGAAACCACCTTCTCTAAAAGAGGTGAATATACACTTAGTGAAAATCAAGAGAGGAAATTTCCTCAGTCAAATCTCATTGTCAACTGAGAGGAAAAAAAAGAGAGGCAAAAGATCATTTCAGCCACAAAAGAATTAATGAAATATTTTCACAGTATTTTAAAAGCTACTCTAGAATAAAACAACGTGTCACAAATTAATAAATGAAGCACAAATACTTTAAGGTACAGTTTGCTTATTTTCATTTTCAATTGCTGCCTTGTAGATTCCAGTACAAAATTCCGTAGAGAAAAAGTGTTAAGTAGGATTCTGAAAACCATTCTCCTTCTTAGAAGGTATTGATTTCCTTGCATGTTTTCAGGACCAAAACAATTTAGTAAGTAAACTGAAGTCTGAGATTATTGTAGAAATGAACAAAACCCACTATAATTGGCACAATTAACACAAAATAAAGAGCATAATATGGAATATATGGCTAATGGTCTTCAGGTTTAAGTAAAACCTGTTTTATATGGATTGTTATTATTTTCTAAAGTCAGATAAGACACGGATATAAAGCAGCAGGATTTTCCCAAAAGACTGCGTATCAATTCTTTCATTTCTTGTCTTAGGACAAGCCCCAGAAAAACAAGTAAAGTCTGTTGTTCTTCAATACTAAAAATGACTAGAGTTTTCCCCCAAAACTCAATGGTCTTATAACGAGCCTAATCAGTTCAGCTTTTTCACAGATTCAGCACATACACAAAGAAGAGGATAGCCAAAGAGGCACACTCTAAATTACGAAAATTATTTCTTATCTGGGGTTCAGAAGTCCTTATGTGCATTAAAATAATATCATAAATCAAAAAAGTTTCAAATCCTTCCCTGTCAAAGACATCTAAACACAAGTAAAGAAATAAGTAACGAGAACAGATCTTTTCATTTTCCACTTATAGAAAGTTATTCATATATCTTCCCTATCTGAACTGTAACAATCGCTTGCATTTTTATGCTTGACTCAGCAAAACAGGTGCTTTGTAATTTACAGGGCCATTGAGACCATTGATTAGAATCCAGAGAAGACGCTGGTATAATCACTTGAAAGAGCAATTCCAGAGATATTATAGTATTTCCATTACTACATGAACTTCATGCTACACAGGCTAACTAGAGTCCTTGTGAATTAGCCTGTTTTCCTGTATACCAGGGAAACATTTTCTTATTCACTCATGTGTGATTTATAGGATGAGATTATTTCTATGCCAGTTGAAAAAATAGTTAACTGCAAAGTGAAGTTAAATGTAACTGCAAAATGAAGTTTTAAGCTTTTAGGATATAATCTATTGATGCTAATCTCTGAACACTGATGTACATAGCTGGTTTTGCAGATTCCTCACCATAGAGTATTTCCCTATTCCCTACCTAATATTTCCCTAGGTTCACACAGGAGGTGCTGTGGCAATTCCTTTCCACTGACAGTGTGGAAAGATAAAACTTCAAAACCTTGGGTAGACAGCAGACTGAGGTAGCCATTGTTTGCTGGGTCCTAGAGTCTTATCGCAAGCACAACAGCTAAAATTAGGTCACAACTGAAAGTGGACAGAGTAAGACACTTTGGTTATGCATTAAGCTCATCAGCCACCCTGCGATTGGGAAAGTGGAATCTGACTGGTTTTTCTTTACCTAGTAACAATTTTTCCTTAACTTTGATTAGATGTGATTAAATCAAAAGACTGAAATAAGTCTTTCCAATGGCAGTTTAACGTATTTCTTATATTATTAGTGGTTCTTGATGGCCTGTTGTTCAATGGGCCTATGTCTTTACACCTCAAAGAATCACTTATGTCTTTGTAGGGAACTTGCATTAATTATACTTACTCCCATGGAATCATCAGCAAATACTATGCATTTATTTTTTCATCTCTCTCTGTTTAAATACCAGCTTTGTTGGTGGCAAAGATGGTAATAACTGGACTGGGGATAAAAGGCAGCTTGTCAATGGAAAAGAAGATACAAAATTACATCTGAAAGCTTCTTTGCAGATTGTTTGAGCATAACAATAATTTCTCTTCCCAAGCTCACCAATGCAGCTGGAAAAGAAACTATCCAAAATAAAATAATTTGGCTTGTGGACACTGAAAAATCAGCCAGGCATTTCAGGAATGCTTCCAACTTCCTTAGATGGTTTGGCAACTAGGGAATTCTATGGCTAGAGGTTAAAATCAGGGAAAATAAGCAATAATTAAAAGTGGAAATGTTGTTTGCTCTTCACAAATGCTGGAAGGGAAATTTCAAATTAAAACAGGTTTTGAAAGTGTGTGGTGTAAATAAACATAAAGATGTTTTAAAAAGAGAATAGAAGGAACCTAGTGATTTAGGGATGCAGAGATGATTAAGGAATTAGATCATCTGATATATGAGAAGATGCTGAGAGAGTTGGAATTTTTCATCCTACAGAAAACAAGGCTCAGGGTTATTTTATCCATGTGTATGAAAACCTCATGGGAGACAGAGAGTATGCAGTCAGACTCTTGTTAGTGGTACTATCAAAGGACTAGAGGCAATGGATGGACGTTGATAAACAGAAATTTCTACTTAAAACGTCAGAAAAATGGTTTTTACTGTGAAGGAGGTCAAAAACTGGAACGGATTATCCAGATAGGTTGCTGACTCTCCATCCTTGGAAATATTCAAAAGCCACCTGGACAAGTCTGTGAACAACCCGCTCTAGGTGACCCTGTTTTGAGAATTCAGGAAACTCAATTATTCACTGTCTTCACCTCAATTACTGGTAACAGCAATGACTGCTTGTTACAGTTGAAAAAAAATACCATGTGCTAGTAGAACCATGTCCTGGTTCTGGTCATGAGAGGGTTCATTTTTGCAGTAGCCAGGAGTAGGCAGGGCTGGGACAGGAGGTGATTCTATACCACCTGATACCATTGCCAGGCAGGGAAAAGGAGTCTCTTCCAGGGAGAAGGTGTCCCCTGGGGTTGGCACAGCATGGCAGGTCAGATAGTGTTGGCTTCAGTATGAATCATTCGCCCCTTTCTTGTACCCTCTGTCATTAGTATTGTTGTTGTTACTGGTCATTTCCTCATTGCTGGTTCCAGTATTGTTGTTGTTACTGGTCATTTCCTCATTGCTGGTTCCAGTAAATGGTTCTTATCTCAACCTATGATCTTTACCTTTGGTGCCTCCAATTCTCCTCTCCAGCACACCCCACGGGGAGTGACAGGGGAAGGGAGGCGGTGAGGGAGTGGCACATGGCTTAAGTGGGATCACTAAATTAGAGAAGACCATTCCTAAACCACAACAAATCAACAGAAAAGTGGTATCAAGTACATTTTTCAGATAGGAAAAAATGACAACTGACAACTAAATAGCCAACAGCTTAAATTTAGGCATTTAAATTTGATACTAACATTTGGTTAGCTGAATAACTAACTTTCTGTGAGCCTCTAGGGGTCCTTAGTCCCCAGTTAGGGACTTGGTTCAGTTGTCTGAGCAAAAGCATCTAACATGTTTGAGATTCCCTGGGTTTTTAAGGTCCTGGCAATATTCAGTACTTGCTACAGAAGGTAGGAACTTTCTACAGAAAGCCAGAGTCCCTCCAGATTGTCATCTGGAGTCTACTTGTGATACTTTAGATCATCTCACGTGGTATTTCATATGCATATTCCTGCAGCCGAGGCACAGAGCTGATACCCACTGATTATGATTACAATAAGAAGGAGGCACCTAGCACACAGCAAGACATGCATGTGGACATACTAGTTCACATCTCTGAATTTGTGAGCTAAATCTGACACCTATTATTGATTCTAAAGGTAAGTAAATACCTAAATATTCTGTAAATCTGTGCTTAAGCTTCCTAATATGAGAAATATTTCCGCAATCTTTAGTGTCTCTCTCAGTAAGACTGATTTTATTAAGACTTTTATTTCTACCGTCATATGAATGTTATGTAATTAAGACAGACCAAGAACTTCAGCTATAATTTCATATGCAGTAAACAAAATTGTCTTGTGGTTTTGGACAACTAAATTCAAGACTATTCTCAGTATCCTTAAACAGACTTTTCATTCCACAGGAGAACAAAAATGTTGAAAGTGATAAAACTCATAAGGAGGAGGAAATCTATCATTGAGATAAGTGAAGAATGTCCCAGTCACTTCAAAATCTATTGCATCGTGTGCAAATGTCCATTTGTCTTATGAAAGCCAGTTTGGAAGCGTAAGGGGATAATTATGAAGAATGATCACATTCTAGCTGGTAAAAAAATGCTTAATCATCTTTCTATTGTCATTGTAATCTGCTCGTGCATCAAGTTCTAGATGACAAATAAGCTATAGCTTAGGATGCAGTAGTTGCATATCAGTCTATTTCAAGAAGGCATAAAAAGAGTAAAAGCATCAACAATTTTCTCTACAATGAGTATGATTGAGCAGTAAATATAAAATAAACCTTTCTCATCATTTTGCATTGTAAACATTTCTCTGTCAAAAGATTTATAGTCTTCATTTCTATCATATCTGGAAACTTACCAATATTCTGTCCTTTTCTCTTTGGTTTCTCCTGGTCTCATAGTAAAATTCTGCAGTTAAATGAAAAGAGAAGGATTAGGCAATTTTCCTCTGTTGAAGTCCACTATCTCTGCTGAATCAGCTAAATCACTCCCCCAAAGGTAATCCTTACAAGTAACTTCAAGCAGGGAGCTTTTTCTTGGTGATTAGCTGAGCTTTGAAAAATGCAGAAATTTCTACCACTGAAAAAGATATCCTTTGGAACTAGGAGGTACTCAGCAATTGTACATAATGAAGGCTGCACATTAATCAATACAGCCAATTAACATCTTTCACAATCAAATTGAAACATTTTTACTAAGGTCAAACTGCTATAAAGCAGTTTGTCAGATGTCTTGCCACTCCTGTTGATTTCAGACGCAAAAAACCTCAATTTTCATAATTATTTGATGCTGTGCGCTTGCAGCTAAACTCCTTACAAGCCTTTGCAACTTCTGACACATGGAATTTATCACAGGCCAGCAGGAGAGAATTTCATAGAAGCCTTTTGTTAAAGCAGTGCAGAGCAAAGCACTCAATGAAGAGAGCTGCATATCTTGCACATCCTTAGCTAAGTCCACAACACAGCACAGGGCGAGTGACAGGGAGAGCCTTTTTAGCCTCATCTACAACAGCCATTTTACTCAGATGCTGAACCCACACTGAAAACTGTCAAACACAATGTACTAACCCCATGTAACAAGCAGTTCTCTCTCACTTAAAGAGTTGCTTAGTGGCAACGGGCATTGTTATATCCCTACACGCACCGTAGCTAAATACTCTATAACTAATGCACCAGTTTGTGTTTGCTGACTACATTGCTAGCAGTAGCTACCCATTGAAGTGGTAACCATGAAGTTAAACACACATTTTTAAGACATTAAAGACATCATTTTCAACACCCTCATTATTTGCCTTTACAAATGCCATGCCTTTCTACCATCTAGAAAAACTTCTAAATCTAAAAGACACGGCCGTGGTTTTGGTATTATGAAATTATATGAGATCGGTATTTTTTGCTAGCATAAACTCATTTATTTTTGAAGGAAATTAAATCCAAGTTAGGGAGAGCACAGTGTTATATTATTCTTGGAAGAGATTACAAGGCTAACTCTAATTCTAGATGTGGGAGGAAAAAAAAAGAAATACTTCTTGTCTTTCAGGTCTGGGTTCTTCAAACGGGACACACTAATCAAAAGTAGGAATGGGCAGTTCATGCAGTCATGAACACTGCTACAGTGATACTTGTTTCTTTCGCTTTCCACATATCAACACAAGGGAGAAGACCAGCTATACCTAACTGATTCGGGATTCATGAAATTGCCGTAAGTGTGCATTCTGTGTGAAAGAGCACGCAAAGAATGTAATACTGCCGCAGGTAAAATCTACCATGGCAGAACTTCTTAGCTCTTTAATAGGCGTACAAGTCACTATGGACTCTGGGTACAGGATCTGAAATAAGAATGCATACTTCAGGGTGGATAGAAACCAAGCCTCTGAAATATTTATTAAAAGATGGTAAGTTAAGTGAAATTTTTTCGTATTAAGATAATGTTAAAAATCATATTAAATGCTATCAATAAACTACCAAATTAAAAAAGTGCAAGATTTTTTTTCCTTAAGGCCATGTAACTTAAGAGACATTTAACTATGCTAAAAGCTACGTTCACAACTACTGCAACCACATTCATATATTTAGTATCTAACCATGCAAAACAGTATGTTAGAGAGCTGGGAGCTCTTGGCATGCATAAATACAACTGTGAAAATGCACATGCAATTCACCAAGGCAGCCTTTTACAAAACACTTGACCCCATATTAAAAAAATATAGTAATCATCTAATTGAAACACAGGAGCAACACAAACTTCGGAGAAACAGATCTCCATCACTCTCGTGTAACAGAACACTACAACGTTCTTTCCTTGGTTCAATGAAGTACTGATTTGTTACAAAGTTATTACAGAGAAACTGCACTGTTCAAGAGGAGAACTGAACATACATCTCCTTACATACAAGTAAACAGGACATGAGGGCCTTTCACAGCAGGGTATTTGTCTAGAGCTTAGTTTAGATTTAAATAATAGGAAACCTTATCCAAGGAAGGATAGAGAAGTGATCATTTTGTGATAGGTTTTTGAATCCTTTCTGAAAGAAATACCTCAATATTCTTTTTACTTAAGATTCTGATTTTATTAAGCTATTTCCAAAAGCACTAGATATAAAATCATTACTGTTTTGCTCGGACGCATTACTGTCCACTAAGTACTGTGCAATTTGATCAGTGTGTCATACACCAACTAAAGTCTTCAATTCAACTTTAAGGAATTAGTTGACTGTTCAATTTGATGGTTCATACTACCTGAGCACAATGTTAAATAAAAATTAGCATTAGTCTTTCATGTTCCCGAAGTCTTAAAATATTTCCAGTGTAGCTCTCAGAAGACAGCAACAATAAGGAAGGTGAATAGCAGGTCTTTTTTGTTATGAGTAAGACATTTAAGATTAGCAGCTAAGCGTACTCATTGATGTTCAGGCTGGAACTTGGGAAAAACAGAAAATTTTTTCCAAGCTTGAAAAGTTGTCTCTCAATAATTTAATCTGCAAATTAGAGTAGTACCAAACCTGGCTCTTGAAGCATACTGCCAGACAAAAAAACCCACCACAACAACAACAACAAACAACAACAAAAATCTGATGTCTTTATTATGAAGCATTTATGAGCAGTTTTAATTTCCCATGGGCTTGAAGGGGCAGTAGGAGAGGACAATCAGAACTGCCAAAAATGTGAACTAGGGGTCATTGTGGCAGGATTATGAGCTGTTCTGCTTCCAGTTACTGCCTGCAACATTTTCAGCTGCTTCTGTGCTTTACTATGTTTTTCCCTCTGTGCATCAGAATGAGGAATGGTGCACCATTTTCGTTCACGATCAATGCCAGTCATACTACAAATGCACGAGATTCAACAGACTCTGGTATTCTACAGAGCGACATAAATAGTGCATTAAAGAGATCATGGTAGTTCCTATTAAACCATGGTTACTCTATATTTAAAGCCACTTGACATGTTCCATTATAAGACCGTATCTTAAATTACTTATAATTTTAACAGTTTTTAACCACTGACGTGGAAACTTTCTCTGCTGAGTGTTTGTTTCAGTAAAAAAAAATTAAAATTCATGAGTACATTAAGTATTTTTTAAAGTACAAAAATATATAAAATTTTTGTATGTTGAAACTCTTCCTAAACTGTCTTTGATTAGCTGAGGGTGATTCATGTTTGATTCAATGAAATGAAATTCATTGAACCCAAATGATTCAATTTGGTGAGGCAAGTCACAAATTGGTTTTTTCCCATTTCCAAAAAAATTTGCCTTTTTCACAAGTTTCAACAGTGAGAGCAGCCTAGAAGAAAATAGTCCTTGCCTCCTCTTTAATGTCATTTCTGGCCACTACCGACACTCTAAGCAAGTTGTGGAGACTACAACATGGGAGTAGGACAGGGAACTGATGGGTCATGCATGAACGGGAAAAACGTAGGTTGGGATCAAGCGAATTCAGAATGTAGAGCACGGAAATAAATCCAAAAAACTAGGAAGCAGGATAGCAAATAGGATAAACAAGGTAATGAAAAACCTTAACGCAAGAGAAAGGAACTGGAAGTTGGTGGACTGTCTCATTGCTGAAATGGGCTGGTAGGGAAGGGGAAGAAGACACTTGGTTTATTATCTGACTGAGCACCCAGAGGAGGGAAAAGGTTAGCTGGACAAGAGAACCATGAGGAGGAATGAAGGAATTGAGTAGAAACGCGAGAGACAGTGCAGATGTATGTCCCAGGCATGCATCCTCTTTCCTGGTCCTTGCCATGACACCTCTGTCTCCTAGTTTTTCCTCATAGCCACGCTCTTTATGCAAGGGTCGGGAGTGCATCACGTAGCAGATACAGGGAAATAGAATTACTGATGTCTAGAAAACAGCACTATCACATTGATAAGCAAAACAGGGAGCTCCAGAGGGGATTTTGAGCGATGTGAAATAAATGAGAGGTCAGACATTGAAGAACAGTAACAATATACTGAATACCTGCTCAGTAAGTGAGCAGTGACTGAGATTGGGATCTTATGAAACATATTGTGTTCCTATAATTAAGGATGGTATAATGTGCACACAGAGGAAGAGCAGTAAAAATATGCAAGACAACCCTATTTCCTGCATTTCCTAACTTTTGGGTCTTTCCTGGCTTCTATTCTTAACAGGCTTCTAACACACTTTTTATGTGCAATACTCTGCTAATCCAAAACTTTCTTAAACTCAAAGAGCTAGAGTAAGAGCTGTAAACCATCTGGAACAGTTGCAAAGGAGATTACTGCCGAAAGAAATCTGTACCCAAGTATGTCCTATCCCACTCCAGGCCTGCCCTGCATCAGCTCTAAGGCTGCATGACTATAGAAAGACACTAATTAGCAAATAACACCTCCTGCCGCCTGGAGCCTTTCCACCTACATCTAAACCTCATTCATACGTCAACATTCAACCATTACTATGAGACCTTTAATGAAAAGAGTAATAGCATTACTCTGTCACTTAGGGTCACCAGCAAAGAAAGGGTCAGCCAAGTATATCAAAAGGAACTTTGTAAGATGCTCAAAGACCTAGGGTGTTGCTCTGCTCCTAGCTGGCATTAAATATCATACAATTATGACAATCATGCTATGCAAAGACACCATATTTCCCTTTTACACTGTCATGTGAACTTTTCATAAAGCATTCCCATAGAGAAATAAATAGTGAATGGGATTTTTCTGATTTATATTAGTAGCCTCACTTAATTTCTAACTTACTATATATTATACATAATCATTAATTTAATATAAAATGGTATGTAAGTCTGAAGACTATTAAATATATGTATAAAAGAAGGCTACCCAGGCAGTTTCTTCAGACCATTTCACATTTCTAGATGAAGATCTTTGACTGATGGATATTATATCGACATAGACAAATTAAAAACATTCCTATCAATTTATCCTTCGTATCTCCCAAAATCCAAAAGCTCAGAGGAGTCTAGAGTTGATTGGATAGTATATAATACTTCTTATAAATAGTTAGCTAACTTAAAATATAAGTTTTGATCCAAGTTATTCAGACTGATTTAAGGCTCCTTCCTCGAGAAGGTTTCTACTTGAAAAGGTTTATTTGTGCAAATTAATTTCATAACACAGCGAGAAAGCAATCTCTTTCTTAGCCAAGTTTCCCTTAACTAGAAACACTCTTTTCTCTGAGAAATGTTTATGTCATGCAGGGAAGAATTCACTTCATCTAATTTTTGGTAATTAAGAGTTAAAAATCTCAGCTTGTCACCTTAGGCTAGTCCCCGAGAAGAAGCTGGCCCTTTGAAGATTGCATGTGACTTACACAGCAACGCGGGGTATTTCAGAAACATATTGTAGGCATCTGTAGTGCAACGAATAACATAATGAAACATACAGCAGGCACACTGAACAGCCCAAAAGCACATGTAAGCCAACATCCTGCCGGTAAAAGAGGCCAAAATCAGATGCCGAAGGGAGAGTACAAAACACAAATGACATTTGACCTAAGTAATCTTCAAGCCTCTAGTTACCAAGGCCTCAATGACTTCCTGAGCTTGATGTTTATGTGTTTAATAATATGTGTTCAGTATTACTTTTATTTTTTTCCCCAATGAACTGCACCAGACTCCCGTTGAACTTCTGTAAGCTTTTAGTACACTCAAATCATGTGGAAAGGATTTCCACAGCTTAGCTAGACACTGAAAAAACACTTTCATTTGTTCAGAGTTTGCCTCCTCCTACTTTAATGTAAGAACCTTGAGTTCTTGTATTGGAAGGGAAGGTGACTGGTCCTGATAAAGATTCTTTATGCTTTTCATGGTTTCACAGATCTCTATCATATTGCATATGAATTTGTTCTGCTAAATCTCCGAACTAGGTAAATGAAAGTTACTGTATTAACACATATGCTAAGCTTGAACCATGCTTGTTAGCAGGATTTGTGAGCTCAGATGCATTAACTCTTCAGAATGACCAGAACAAGCACTCAGATAGTCACAAATACCTGACAAAAGTACACTCCCAGATTTCTGGTGGAGAATTAATAGTGAGAATTAGATAATAATCTTCGAAGGAAGGATTTTAATTTCTTTTTTACATTGAAGCATTGTTAAGATATACAAACATCTTCCTCTACTGACATATAGGTGGTCAGGTCACATTACTCATAAATCTGTAGATTCAAGACAGGAGCATAATTTCTTAGCTGACAATATTTTAATGATCTCTTTCTGATAATTTGATCATAAGAGGACACATGACTGAAAAGACTGAACATTAGAATGTCCTGCTTATGTGAAACTTTTCTCAGTGAGACAAAGCCAGCATACTCGTGATTACCACATCCATTGTAAAAGATGCATCAAGTGAGGCCTAGGAGACTGAAGGCTTGCTGATGGAAGGAAAATGTGACTGCTTTTGCTGCCAGTAGTAGCAGTTGATGTGGCATATGCTCTTATGCCATGCAATGTGATCAGAAAAAAGCACAGAGGGTTGCATTTGCACCCTTGGCAGATGTCACTATTTTCAACTGCCAGAACAACTTTTGGCAATCCAAGTGTAAATTAGATTCGCCTTGGAATTGCTGTAATTCAGGCCAACCCCACCACCAGCCAGAGTGCAAATACAACAAAATACAAAGGTGGCCTAAAAGCACACTTGTTCTCATTCATTTGTAATGTCTGTATCTCAGCTTGAGCTAAACTCAAGCCCACAGCCTGTGGAGAAGGGGAGAGAAGTGTACTCTCTACTCAGAGATCCAGCCTGCTCTTTTCAAATCCCAAAACTGAGGCTCGTCTTTGCCAGTGAACACCTTTCCTGTCCATTCTGCATGCTCATTAGCTATCATAACAATAACTGGTTAGGATAAGGATAGGACATAGAAAACATTGTGAAGCTGAAAACTCCTTTTTCCAAGAGTCATGGCTCTTCTTATAAGACATGGGAATGCAGTAGTTCTGCTCATTCATGGCTGGTTTAATACAACTCTGGGAGTACAAGATTCTCCTGGAAAATCTATCTTTCACAAAAAAGCCTTAGGTAGCCACTCTTCTTTCATTCAGTGGGAGGAGTAGAGCGCTTGATTCCGCTGAGACCCAAGCATCTCATGTGGAGCACAGACAACCTGAGAAGTTTTATGGTTACTTTGCTCTCACTTATCACAATAAGCCTTGTGAGTCTTATTCTATAGAGGCACTTGGAGATCATTTTGCAAGCTTTCACATTCCGTCAACATGGAAAAAGCCAAATAAAATACGTCTGTTTCAGGTAACAGTCTTAAATTAGAGGAGTCATAACAGACTCTAAGAAGCAGTGTGAATTGAGTTCTTCATTCAAGTAAAAAAGCTACAGGGTGACCTGATTCACAACAGATCCTGGTCTCTTACAGCAGAGGAATATGTAATTATAAAAAAAACCTGGAAGTAGCAAGGATTAAATTACGTTGCCAGGGCAGCTTGTTTCTAAAGGTCTTATTACAGGCATTAACCGCAAACCTGTGATTTTTCTTTTTTCACATGAATTGATGTCATAATGAGGTTTAAATGGAGACTCAGTGTCTACTTTGCCTCCCAAAGGAGAGGGGTTCCCCCTCTAGCCTGGGCACAGTGCCTCCTTCTGCTGTGCTACTTAATGCAAATGTAAACAAAAAGGAGAGTCAAACCATGAGAGCTGAATTAATTTCCAACTGGCTGTCATAGGTTTTCACTTTGGTCTCCTCATGGTTCACAAGGGTACCTTTCAAGTCTGGTTTATACAGAAGATGCTTATATGATAAAAGGCTAGAACCTAAAGCAGAAATACAGTACTGATTTTGAGGTGGAAAGAAATCTGCTTATAAAAACGATCCATGTGGAACATTGATTGTAGAAATCTTTAACACTTCTGTTATTGGAACTGCTGAGAATAAAGCAGGAAATCTCAAATGAACAGCTATTTTCTCTACCAGCCCTGAAAACTAATGTTTTAGTATAAATCTACCCTTTCCAACACATATTGCATCCCCTCAGGGCTAGCTCCTGTGTAGGCAGATTAAGTGGTTGCCTATGGCAGCAAAATGTTAGGCATGGTAAAATGCTTAGAGACTGCTTATTGTGTGACCGTAAGCTGGGTGAAGCAGACAATTTTCCAGTGTTTGAGGGTTACAAAAACCCTTCAGACATCACCAGTTTTCCCAGTTTTTCCATATAAAAGTCAGCAATAAAAATGGCCACTTTCACATCAAGGAAATCAGTTTGGCAAATTACAAACTCAGTGACAGAGAATAGCAAAAGCCTGTACCATCTAACAAATAGGTAAGAAGAATATAGAGAAACCTGATGCTGTAGCATACCAATTAGTGTGTTTTGTACTCTAACCTTCAACATAGTCAGAAGTATGTCATTTGTGTGTCAATATATTGAGAACTACAGTCACCACCCTGAATGTTTAAACATGGAGTATTCAAGCAGCTGCTGGGTATTTGAGAAGGCACTTGCCAGTCCCAAAGAGGAACGAACACAAGTATATGTATGTTTATGCATGCTAAGAATCTGACCACAGAAACTTTTACTCACTACACTTCCTTTAAAATGAAATTCGGTCACTATTAATGACACACATAAAAATACTATCTTAGCAGAGCAAATGTTTAACACAGAGAAAGAGCAGCTAGAGATGAGAATGGAGCAACAGGGCAGGAGATGATACATTGTTTCCAGTGCTAAATCTGTTTCTCACAATACACTCCACCATTGCTCTTTCTTCTTGGTTTATACCTTCTTTCAGAGCCAGGTCTGTGTGGTTGTGCTGAATCAGACCAAAACGTGAGCCTTCAGCACTGCACCATACTCACCACTCCTTCCACAACAGATATTCCTACACTAGTACATACTATGTATGTTGGCCATGACTTTCATTCAGTAATTATTAGGACAGTAGCTGCATCAGGCAGTGTGGGTTACCAAAACGGTGCATCAGCCATGCCATTTAGGACATGTGGGACATTCTTGCTTGACAAATGTAACTGCAAGGTATCAGTTAGACAGGTAGTGTCATTGCTGAGATAGTAGCTCCTGTCAGTATGCTCATGCTAGTTCTCTGGCAATAGCTGACTTGCCGTGGCACAGATACTCATGGCAGCACAGGACTCCATGCGGGGCCACTGCCTGGGTACTCATTCCAGCTGCAGAATGCAGCCTTTGTCACTACTGCAGGAGATTACCCTGGCCAGCCAGCTACACGGGGCTGAAGAGTCCAACACACACTGCAGGGCCTAAACTACAGACATGCACTCAGTCCAGAAGCTATCCACACCTCTACGGAGAGGTCCTAAGACCGTTTCTTTCTGGCTAGAGTAATTAAATGCCCTCTGACTTTATAGGGATCTGGAGGTTGTAAGAAGTCACTGATGTAGTGAGCCATAGGCAGGGCTGCACTGTTAGGTCTAGATGTCCCTAGGACAGGAACACGGCTGCTTTGAGAGAAGATGGGAGGGAAATTCTAAACACCTCCGCAACAATCTCCTTGGAAAGTAAGTATCATGTGCTGGCTTCTTTCAAATTAATATCCAGGCCTCTTGAACTGGTGACTTAAACGACACAGACTGATTGCAACCAAAGGAATGGGGGGGTTGATTGGTACTGAAAGAAGACCTCTTTGTAATGTAAAGAGCAAAGAATCAGAACAAAGAGGACATGAAAAGGGTAGAAAGGCAGGTCGGCACTTGTGGGCTGGCTTTCTTCTACCTTCAATATATTTTGCTTCTATATTCTAGAATTTTCTAGATCAAGTTCTGAATTATTATTTCAGATTTTTTTCTCCCTTTACAAGTGGCAGAAATCTAACACAAGTAAAGGTTGAAAAGGGTTAAATTCCTACCAATAAAAAATGTACTTCAGCTAAAATTAAAGATATCAGGTCATCTGAATTTATTATTGTAGATACTTGCCAAAATAATCTGGCAATTTGTGTTTCAATTCACTGTGTGAAATACATTTTTGCTACTGGTTAATTTAATGGACCTAAATATTTTCTGAGGAGTCCCATACAGTACTTTGGATCTATACACACAGCTCTGAATGCACCTCTTTGGAAGTAACAGAAACTTTACTGAATGTCATTAGCCTTCTATCCATAAAAATTATCCACCACAGATAGAAATTTCAGCTATAAAAAGTATTGGGTGAACAGCTTTTTGACCCAAATTTTATGCATTCAAATTCATAAAATTGATTTATATTTAATTTATCTGACCCTCTTCTCAGGATACAGATCACATATGTAGGGCATTTTAATTTCTCTCCTTTCTCTGAATCTGAACTCCCCCCAAGAACAGTTCCTTTGCAGTAATTATGCATCTCCAGGGTACCCCATTCAAACAAGAGCTACCTTGTACTAACAGTGTAATGATTTGCTTGTGCTCACGAAAGCAAGGAGAGTGCTTTACGGGATGGGAGCAGGGAAGGCAAGCAGGGGATGCTCTAGGTTTTTAATTGAAGTATTCTTTCAGTAACATTCTGGAGTTGTTGAATGGCTGCAGATTTTTCTCTTCCATTTTAATAATCCTAAACTACCATTCATTTATGAGAACAGAAGTTTCATTTCACATGTAAATTCTATGGAAGAGTTGTCTTGAAGGATACCATTTTATTTATGGTTGAAAAATAATCACTTTCCTCTGTTTTTCCCCTAAATTTTTTTCCTCACCCACAGCATACTGTGATTTTTATGACTCAGTTCTTACTCTCTACTCATGCATAAACATTTACAGAACTATGGCCTTTAGCCCTGATCCTGCAAAGGTTCAGTCTGTTCATAAGCCAGTAGATATAAAGCAGCTACAGTCAAGAACATGATTTGAAAACCCTCTAAAATTCTAGATTAAGGACTGTATTTTATGATTTCTCTAAAGCATCTCTCAGAAATGCATTGGAGTACTTTAAAGTAATTCTTGCTATAGGATATTTTTCACATTTACAAAAATTCATTTTTGCCTCTGTACAGGATCCCATCATTCTGCCGTTCTTTTAAACAGTCATTAGACCACTTCAGAGCTGGATGAAAAATGTACTTCCGAATTCTAGCAGGAACCCTGACAAGTATGTTGGTTTTACGGCACTTTTTATTCACTAAATCCCTGTATTTCTCCCTTTAATCTTCATCGCTAAAAACCTACAGATTTACATTCTTAGACTGGATGATAGTATCTTCTCCATATATAAAATTCCTTTTTTTTTTTTTTTTAATCTGAACCAAATACACCATTCATTTGTTAAAAGGTTTCGACTTCTATTCATAGAGGGGTTATTTTGGGAGCCTAAGGAATAAGTAGACTTGCTGGTGAGAGTCGCCAAGGACAGGCAGGGCTAGAATGAATGTGCATGGACCTGGATGGTCAGAGATGAGCCCTGAGGAAGGCTATGGGAAATCAGGGGTATATTTATCAGTAAAATCACAAGCAGCAGTCAAGCACTTAGCACTAAAACTATCTGCCAGATCAGAGAAAGATGAATAAACTTCAGCAGCCAATTGTACCTGTGTTGGCTTTCTGCTTCCATCTTCCATTCACCTCTTTGATCACACACATATTGCTTCAGCTAAGGCAAGCAAGTAGGATCCTGGTGTGGAAATCATGATCAGGCTTAATTTGACTATTTATTCCTCTGCTCCCCTTCAATGGGTTAAAAATATATTTCAGCACCATTGTCCATGTATCATAAGAATAACACTCAAAGATAATCCGTCAAAATCTCTTCCAGACATCTATCTGCTCGATTCCTGGCAAATAATTGCATTTGCAAGTGCATCAAGTAGTAAAGAGTGTCATCAATGGTTAGGTAGAGACCACCCACCTTCAGGAACTTCCATCAGCAGCAGAGTACTGACCTAAAAGGCAGGATCAGTAGAGGTAGGGTCATCAAGCAATGAACAATAACAGTAAAGCATTTTATTCATCATTACAATGGCCTTCAGTACAACAGAAAACCATTCCTTGTAAAATAGGAACCGGGAAGAGGCAGAAAATACTATGATCATCCTATAAACTATGGCAATCCCTGCCTAACTGATGTATGCGACTTCTTAATGCCTGTGACCCACAGGTACTATGGATCAAGAACCTTGTAAGAGATAAATATTGCCTCCTAATTCATAGCATAGATGCCAGCATTCCTACCTCAAATCTCTGTGCTGGCAAGAGCAGAGTATGTCAGAAGCTGGCTTGTATGTCAGGATCTGTCATCTTCCAAAATGAAAAAGTCTGTCTTCTTCTCAATGCTAAATTGAGCATCTTAGGATGCTCTGCTGCATTGCCAAATGCACTCAGCAAAGACCTCCATGAAATTACCTTTTCACCTCAGCATTCCTCCTTCACGGGTGCTATTCCCGTATTTCCAGAATGACGCTTTGCACAGGCATTGCTTTTCTCATGGCTGCAGGTGTCCCATGGAGTCAGAGACATCCTTTTCAGCCTTAGTTGTGTTGCTTCACAAACAGAGCCTAGTAGGACATCTAGCTCTTCTCTTGCTCTTTCTCCCAGCTTTTATCCTCTGTCACTGTATGCCTTCCCTGAAAAGGAGGCAATACTTCTCCCAGCAGAGTCTGTTCAAAGACAATTTCATCACCATAATCCTGCTGGAAACAGGGACTTTCACAAGCCTTGCCAACAATAGACTCAGGTGGCATAGTATTGAGTCCTGGAGCTGGGATCAAAGAGGTGGAGAACTGCCAGCCTGGGTGTGCTATGGACAGCAGTGTAAGGCAGACGCAAAGGCATCCTCCTCGTGCTGATCTTCCAGGGAGCACTTTCAAAGATGGGGCTGAATATGGCTATGGAAGGTCTGCCCTAGAGCTGCACGAAGGGGCAGGGTTGTGGGGCCCCAGCACGCTGTTCACAAGGGCCTCCTCACCACTGGCTGCCCATGAGCTGGAGACGTCTGCTGCCGTCATGGGTCCAGCGCACGTGTACTGCCTCCCAGAGACACAGCAACAAGAGTGAGCTGGAGTTAGCAAGTACTCAGTCTGGCATGTTGGGCAGCCGTGTTATCAGCCAGCATAAATAGCCCATCAGGCTCCCTGGCTGATTCCACAGAAATACTTGGCTGTACAAACATGTGCTCACACCTGACCTAAGCCTGTGGTCACGAATGCCCAGTCTAGACTTAACCATGACGGGACCATGACTTTAGTCATTCTCTACAGATCGCCAAGGGCAGGTGTGGTGGGTTTATTTTCTTTCTCTTTTTTTACCCATAAACCCAACATGACAGGACTCAGCCAAGTACATCTCCAAGCGCATCTGTATAGATAGATTTCCTGAACAGAGTTATACAAAGTACTGTACAGTAGGTTACTTGAAACATATTGCAATACAGCATGGCAAAGCTTTCAACATGTTAAAAAAAAATATGTGGAGTAAAATAAGCATGTAGAAAACATAGTAGAAAACATAAATGGACTCTTCAGATCCTAGTTTACTGAAACCCTTGAAGCTAATCTCCAGTGTCTGTATCCTAACACTGCTTATAGCACTTAAACTTTGTTAGATTCCTCTCTGATTATTTAAGGACTAATCAAAATTCTATGTTCGCTCTGGCAGATTTTGAATTTCCCTCTGATGACTAATGACATCCCAAACAAGTCTGAGTACAGGCATTTTTCTGTGACTTTTTTCCTCCTTTAAGATGGATTACTTCTGTCATCAGCAGGTGTGAGGAAAACACAGAAGCCCAAGTACTGAGTATAACAAGTAAGCAAGAACTCATTTAAATTCATTTGAAATGCAAAGATAGTGACTTGCCCCTAAGGAGGATTTTGGAGTGCTACAGAATCTTGGTCCCTCCCCAGGAAAGGATAACTGATGCCCAGTCTGGGGATTGTCTCTCCTAGCCTAATATATGCCAATACATAATTCTCGTTCTTTGAGAACTAGTGACATATAATATATATATCTATAGATATATTTCTTATATCTAGCTAAGTATTAGGTTCTTTCTTGTATAAATATATATGTATAAATTCATGTATAAAACACCACCAGAACTGTATTATACTAGTCCCAGTCCTAGAGTTACAGTGCAAACAGCATCTGTGCTCTAATAATATTTACTGCTAGCATCTCCCTTGTCTGTTTCCATAGCTCATGCTGGGTCCCATCTGCACTAAGACAATGCAGCGTAAACATCTTCCAAAGGCCCCTGCTACACATGAGCTACAGTAGCTGATCTATCAGAAGATGCTCCGTTCATCATGATTTATACTCATTCTACCTCTTACCTGTCACATTTGACTTTGACCCACTGATTTTTAATGAATTTAGGGAAGGCAAATTATGTGTGACCTACTTTCCAAGCAGATGGTGTTTCACCTAACCAGGAGTGCCTGAGACCCATCATCCTGTGTTTAGCTTTGGTGTCTTTGATGAGTCAGTTCCATGCTGCCCACCCTGCCAGGGGTGTTTTGACCATGGGGCTCTTCTGTTGCATTTGGCAGAGCAGGCGAAAGGGTGAAGTTGGGGGAGTCATTAACTGGTCATTAGCTAAGGATACTAAATTCATTCACTAAGACAGAGACAGCCTTCACCTACTTGTATTAGGTGTGTCTAATTCACCAAGGCGGCCTAGAGGATTATGTAAATTGAAAGTTTACTCATCTTGAAGAAGGATTTCACCTGCTGCCCACTGGGCAGGAGCCAAGGACAAGCTGCAGGTGGGCAGGAAGGTGGGGAGGCAGCAGGGCACAGAGGTGGGCAAGCAGACAGGCAGGAAGGTGGACAGGCAGGCAGAAAGGCAGGTGGGTGGGGAAGCAGCAGGGGCACAGGTCAGAGCCTGGGAGCATGCAAGGCTCTCACTGACATACAGCTCTTGCCTGGCTACCAGCCAGCCCATCCAGCAGCCTTTAGTGTTTTCCCCAGTTGGTCCACCCAGAACCTACAAAGCACCTCTCTGCCTCATCCCCACACTGGATGGCACAGCCACGGCTCTCCCTGAGAACATCCCACTGCCCTCAAGGAGCCACTCTCAGCCATGCCTCTCCCTGCGGCGAGCCTCCAGCCCTGCCTCAGCCCAGCTCCTCTCGCCCCTGCAGTCCCCAGGCACCCACTGGCAGGGCAGGCATGTCCTGCATCCTGCCCACTGCCAACATGTCCCTGGAGCTCAGTGCAATCCCCCTCTCCCCATCCCACCCAATGCCCTCCAACCCAGCTCACATCCTCTGACGGACACACTGAGCTGACGATGGCACACAACAGACAGGTGACAGGATTGTTTTCAACCACAGCTAGAGTAGCAGCCACAAAGGGAAGTATGCCTTTGACACTCTGCAATGTCCACATTTTGCCAGGTATTTCTATGCAAATAAGAGTTCCAGGATACTCTGAAGCAGATGTACATTGATGCCCTTTATCAGCGCTTTGCAACTAGAAAAAGGCTTGAAAGTCACTGTTCACTGCCGAAGTGATATAGGGGGTACTTACGGAAAATGAAAATCAAAGGCTCTTACATTTTGTTTTTTAATCAAAGCCTTGCAATTCATCATTTGAAGTATTCTTATAACTATCAAAATATATTCCAGGTGCTTTTTTACACCACAAATGTTGATCATTATGTAAGTACTACAAAGTTTATAACATTTACGCCTGCAGTTCCATTGCCTGTGTCCCTGGGATGGGAAAAATACGCCTGTGAGGCTCACACACAAAGAGTGCAAGTACCTCACAAAAAGCCACGTTCCTGGAGAAATCAGAAGCTTTATGTAAATTCTTTCAAGTGATGAAAAATGTTTAGACTGTTGTACTGCAATAGGAACAAATAAATGCAGCATCATTAGAGTTACAAATCATTTTTTATTTTTATGTTCTTTTTCTGTTTATGCTATAAACCCTGAATATTTAAGGACTGCAAGACAAAGATGTAATAATTCTTAGAAACAGTAGGAAAAATTAAAATGGAGAGGAAATAAGGCTTCATAAAATACGAAGAAAATTCAGAGGATTTACATGAAGGAGTTGGTGTGTTTTCTCCTCCAGCCCTCGTACAATGGTCAGATTGTGGTCAGATTCCCCACCGTAATAAGTTTCACCATTCCTAATATTTCTTTTTATGCCTTAGATTTTCAACCAATTTATTACACGAGAATTGCATTTTCTAAAAAAAGAGTGTTTTTCTAGTCCTTTAAGATGACTAAAATTTCCCAAAAGAATAAACAACAAATAAAAAGAAACAAGAACTGTGTAAATTTTAAACCATTTGCATTTTGTGCAGATGCACTCCTGCACTGACTGCTGTGCAAACCCACGCTGTTATATTTGTCACTTCAGCCCATGGTTAACTCAGCCAAGGGGCACAGTACAAGCAAGTGTAAATTATAATGATGTGGGTTCTTTTACAAAGTCTGTCAGACTGACTTGCACCTAATTACCAATGTGTGGCTCACACCATCTCATAGCACGTGTCTAGTGTTGCAGTTTCCCAAACATAAGTCCGTCCCAAACTGGAATGAGATGAAGGAAGGGAAGAATACTCTATGGAATGTATCCATACAAAAGATAATGCAAAACTGGGGTCTCAGTTTATTAACATTTTGTATTGCTTAATTTCCCATTTTTTGTCCTTTGATTGTGGTGAAGGCTTATTATAAAACTAATGAATCACAGAGCAAAATAATAATATCACAATCCCATTCCCATTCTTATCTGGTGCTACTCTGAGATTAAGGAGTCCTGTAGAGCATGGGCTAATTTTAACTTTTGCTGAGATCAGTGTGTGTCCAAGAATCTACTTCCATTTTTCCATTCACTTCAGAGATATACTCCTAAAGAAACCACACAGGTCAAGATTTTACAAGGGAGCTGGTCACATTTGCAGACATTTACTTACTTAATATATTTAGGCTCTCAATTTGAAATTTCTAAAACCTACTGGGATTTCACTGCTTCAGGGTTGGTTTTTTTTTCTGAATTTAACAATTAATAAATAAAATGTGTTTGAATGATCCACAGTAAACTGATCACAATGCTGATGGGTACATGATGTGCTTATAATGGAAGCTGAGTTTAAATCTAAGCTTCGATGAAATAAATAAATTTGATATGCCAGAGTCTTCCTGAAGCAAGCTTTGTATGCAATCTTTAATATACATTCATCTCTGAAACAGGGATAGATCATATTTTTAATACAATGCTTTAATGAGGAATCTTTAAAATGCTGTCTTGTTAATCCTTAATTTCCACGTATGCTATTGTAGATTTTCTGAATACATTTCTGACTTCCGAAATGTTTGTTTTAAAATTTACTTATTTTTATCATTATTAAGGCGACCTCAATAATGCTGAGCAGGGAAATAGCTTTATATGATAGCTGTCTTAACCATGCACAATTACTTCACCTCCACTACATCTACTAGCCATACTACAACTTCAACCTCCTTAGGGCATACCTTGTTATTTTCTTCTCATGTTTCTCATCTCTTTCAGATCCCTTTAGACTTATTTTTCTCTTTTCTAATGTTTACAGCACCTTTCAATTTAGGATCACCTGTGATTTTTCTCAGAGTGCTTTTTACCCCCATTTCCAGAATGCAAATTAGAACATCCAATACGATCAGTTCTTACACATGCATTCACACTGATATATAAACACACATTTCCAGAAAATCATTAGCTTTATCCTGCAATGCACTGCTGCTTATCATTGGTGTGGAAAGGGGAGGTCTGTGTTCTTTTGGTTTTGAGGGTTTTTTTAATACCGTTGAATTAAGCTATTCATTCTGGAAAACAGCAACGAAAGCAAAGAACACAATTTTAAGTTATTATAAGCTACATTTTGCAAAGAGTGTCTAAAACAAAGAATTAACCATCATGTAAACAACACTTTCTGACACCTTGTTCATAGAGTTTGGTATCCAACTGCTGCTAGAATGAAATGGAGAGAAAATCAGGAGGAACCTCATTGTGAATCAGCACTTTCCTTGGTCACGTTCAGCAGTAATTCTTAAGCAACTGGTCACTAGTAAATGATGACATCTGCAATCAGGTCTCTGGTGCTGTAATTAGCAGCTATCTGCAGAGCTCAAAATACTTCAAATAAACAAACTAAGGACCTAGGTTCTTTCTATGTAAAACTAAAAAGAAAAAAGACCACAGGAAAAAAGATAGATGTAGCCATATAAAAACACGACAAGAAGTCAAAATAGCCATTTTAGAATGCAGCTCAAGTAGTATTTATTTGTAAGCTATCTGAAATTCAAATTTTTGTTAAGAGCTCACTGATTCCTAGGAAAGACAGTTGGCATTTTTATTGTAACTACTTCATTTATTGAATTAATGCTGTATCTAATCTTTCTAAAACAAATACACCAAATTAATAATTACTCAAACTCCTGTGAGGCTCTCAAAACAGGATTCACTGTAGCTCAGCATGGTGTGTGTGCATTTTTTTTTCCAAGCAATTAAATTGTATACTTTAAGATCATTAAGGCTCAGGGTCAGACCAGGCTCTTTATTCTTTTAAACAGATGTTTGGGGGATCCTGGCTGCCCTTTTTTTTATCACCTTCTGCTAATTACTATCTGCCTATTCTCTCCACTCCCTGGCTTTCAAGCGGCCAGTGGGCCCCTGAATACCATCTGCTCAAAATTCTGGTCCCTGCCCTCTATTAGACCTCACTAGACCTTAGTCTTTTTTCTTTTCCATTATGGAGATCACGCATGCATTAGGTGGGTCATGTTCCTTTTGCTATACACAGTGGCACGTGCCAATGCCCTTGAGGAATCAGCTGCAGGGATAAATTTACAATTGGCTTGCTTCCCCCAAAACAACATTAAGCTTTTGTTCTCCCACTCACAATTCCATACAATTACAGAGATATAACTGTCTACTTTAGATTATAATGTAATTTTAAAATATCTTTTCAAAGCAACAGACTTTAATTAAATGCGGAAACGTTTTTTAAAAAAAAAAAAAGCTGCAAAAATTAGAATTATTAACTACTTACTTCTGATCCCTGAATTTAGACAGGGAATTTTGTCACCTTCCTCTGAAAAAAAACTAGAACAGTCTTCTTATCTTAGGCACAAGCTGCCTATCTCTGTAACTTAATTTCTCTATATTTTTTATCTAAGAAACAGTGCACATCAATTTTAAATGGCAAGAACTTAGTCATATTGAAGAGCATCTATCCAGCACTGCTTGCAGCATATAAAGGTGGTAGAAGGAATTCCTCCTATAATAAATAGAGTTCCCTCCTCCCTTTGGTTGGCACTGCAGCCATATAATTCACTTTGTGTTGGTCATATACTGCAGACTACAGAAAGAGATTTAAAGAGATTTGAAAACACAGAGCAGAGGCTGTTGCTTCCTGTACTGCTATTATGATTAAACCCTGGGGACCATTTTAATACTATGTTATAATTTGCACATCTTTTGTGTAACATATGAGTCTTTGGAGCACTCAGTGGGTCACAGCTGGTTGACTGTCTTGCCTGAACTGTTACAGAAAAGCATTCTCTCTCACAGAAGAGATCAAGCTGAAAGCCTAAGGATCAGCCTTCCAAAGCCAGCGGCAGTCTCACTTATCAGGGTCATAAAATCTTCTATTGCACTCCTACACTCTGACATATTATGCGGGATTTATCTAACATTTATATATAAACTATTCTAGTTACAACTATATTATCTCTACCAGCATAGATTGGTACTATTACCTGTATCAAAATGGATTCCTATTATCTACAAGGTATTGATCATTTCTGACTGGCAGAAGTCACAGCCACTCAAAGCTGATGCTGTTGGAATAAACAATGCTTTAAGTTTCCTAAACATAATTTGAACATGCCATAGTATATTTTATTCCATTTCCTGCTCCACTTGTGCTAGTCCACTTCCACCAGACTGATTTTGATAGTCCAAAAAACCTCCTTTATGCAAAAATTCCATCTACTGGCAAAACATTTTTTCCCTCTTCCAGTCTGTGAATTTCTTCCAAAAATAAACACATTTTCTAATTTATAACACGGAAGATCTAGTTCTGAGCAAATGTCATTTTCAAACCTGTGACATGTTAGTGATGATAAAGTGTAAACACTTTCCTCTGAGCTACAAATGGTTTGAAGTAAGAACCCATTCCAAGCCTATAGATGTCATTTAAAAGATCCATATTGACTTCAGTAGGCTTTCTATCAGCTCCAGGTAATCTGCCGCCACAGACAGAGGGATAAAATACCCAGGATATATTGTATGTCAACTGCTTTGATTATGAAATGTTTATGGTCTCAGGGATCATGGTGCTTAGAAGACAAAGTTCAGTCAGAGCTTCATTGTTTGTCCTGTATCACTGTGAGTTTTCCGGTATGAAACCAACAGGAACACCACAGGTATACCGGTTTTCTAGTTTTGTTTTAATTACAAAAAATTGTCTTGGTTCCAACTAAAAGTAACAAAACTAATGCCATAACTTTTCCCTGTCCTGGGAGAAAGGTTTCATGCCATTTTCTTCTTCAACTACTCTTCCTAATTTGATTATCAGTATCAATTATCAGATAATCGGCTGATCAGAATGACTAACTTTAAACCTTTTATAGAAGTGATGAAAACATTTTTCACACAAAAAATGGATTCCAAAACTCAAACTGAAGTGTCGTTTCATGTAATTTTGAAAACAATTATTTTTATTCCTGGAAAATGTTTTTGATGTTTTTGTATTTCAATTTAATTATTTTTAATACTAGAAAACATTTTATGGATTTTAAAATCACCTACAGCAATGAAAATAGTTTTCCTTATTTTAGAAGTGACTTGGCATTTCAATAACAAGAACATTTGTTTAGCAGTATTGTCAAAGTCTTTAAGTGAGATGAACTTCAAAGATAGGGTCTAATTCATTTAACATAGACATTTAACTTGCTCTAAAATTTTAGGTATCTAATGAACCAGACCTTCTGAAATGTTTGCTTTGATTCCCTCTTTAGAGAATACAGGAATCTTGGCATTTCTCACCGAGAAGGTCCTGATCTCATCCTAGGACCAAATATTAAAAATCTCTAGGTTCAATGAGCGTAAGATCAAAGAAGGATACAAAATTATGAACTCCAGTTAGAATCAGCACTTAAAACTCAGCACTTTCTTAAAGTTCCCTCACATGGCTTTCTTGTAGTTGAAAGCTGAGGAACTGGGAGAGTTTGTTTCTGTCTGCCTTTTGTAAGTCCTAAGAGGCTACATAATTTTATTTATATGTAGAATACAAAAGAATTTAACAAAATGTTAATGAAAACAGCCTATAAATCTGGACATGTGATCTCCTACCCCAATCACTGTTAAACCTGCCCGCCTGTGAAAGTTCAAACAAAAGTTAACAAATGCTGACTCAGCTCTAGCTTCGTTCAACATTCGCCTTTAATATTTATGAAGAAAATTGAGAATATATTACTTCAGAAATGTTTGTGTACCATAAAAATGGAACGAAAGCGCTATGACACTCTCCTTGGGTATTAGATCTTTTATATAAATGAGTGTGTTCAAAAAGCCTAAGTATAATAATGTCAATCTTAAGAATGCATGTGTTTTCATTAAAGATTTACAAGCTGAATTTGTAATGAAAGTGGAACAATATTCTGAGGCTTATTTCAGAATTATACTAAATTAAAGGGCATGTTGTAGGCTTATTTACCTATTAATTGGATGTATGCTTGTCCTCAATTCTAAAGGAATTAATTTGAAGGATCATTTGAGACCTGGACTGTTTCTAAGTACTGATAGGTCTGTCATCATTGTTACAGGTGAACTTCCCATGAATCTGCACCGCTTGTCACCCAGTCACTCTTGTTACATAGTGAAAAGGTGTGGAGGTTCTTAGGTATCACCTTAGAACTGAATAGTCTTCCTCCTTATAGCAATTGTGGCAGATTAAGCACCCCAGAACAAGAAAGAGCCTCCCAAATGTTAAAATTCTTAATATGTCACCGATCAGAGAAAATGAGAGTTCTGATCATCCAAAATCATCTTCATTTTGTTGCCAGATGTATCTTTACACCTATTATTGACTGGGTTCATGATCAAGAAAGAACTTTTATGTTGAACCCTTATGCAGTTCCACAAGATTTCACCTGCTCCAGGAGGTGGGCATGGAAAGTTGGAGAGCAATACATGAAAGATTCATCTTATATATTCTTACACAGCTAGAGTACACACAGCTGCATCTTAGCTAGTCATCATATATTCCCATTACAGCTGATGAAGGAAAATTAACATCTTCGGCATGTAGTTCATCTAATCTTTATTAAACTGCTAGTTCAGGATGAAAATAATTATTGTAGTTGCCTAAAATGACTGGGTTCCCATGGCAATCAAGGAAGTCTGAGTCTATGTGTTGACATGAAATAACTACTGTCTGCAGCACAGGACTTTCTCAGGTCTCTTCTTGAGAACTCAAGTTTCTTATAAATAGGCTTTCCAAATGTATCCTATGAAGACAATGGGCAAAGACACTTTTTAACTGTCACACCAAAATGCAGAAGTTAAGGGGTTTTCGTTTTTCTCCTCCCAGAAATAACGTTAAATGTGGGTCAGGGGAGGAAAAGCCTTGTTTCATTTTTGCATTCTTAAATTTAGAAATAATGGACAGTGGCTGATTCCTCTGATTCAAGAAGATGGAACAACTGGCCCTCAGAGCTTTCCAGTATTTCTGCTCCTCTGGGAGAAGTACTTTGGTGCAGAGGCAGCATCCTGTGTAGTATTTCTTACTTAGTCTTTTTTGGTGCTTTTCACCAAAATCACACTGATTTCTATGTCATTAAATGAAGCTTTAGAAGACATATGGCTTAAAGTATAGCACCGCTTGAGCGCCCCATAGTGTAGTAATACAAATTCTGGACACATGGGTAGTTCTTTGATGACTTACTTTATTAGGTTTCCAAATCACACTGATGCCCAGAGGGTGTGAATAGAATTGAAATAGCTTTACACTACCACAAAAGGATTGGGAGGGCCCCATTTTACGAGGCTGAGGTTAACACTAAAAAAACATGTGACAGATGGTCACTTTTTGCAACCCATTTTACTTGACCAGTATTTTTCTAACAGTCACAAGCAATCCATTTCTCTTTTCTCATCAGAGAATAAATCCATAGAAAATATTTTAACTGATGACTTATTTCAGCTTTAATGTTTCTAAACACAGACAAGGAAGAAAATTATATCCTGGCAGTTCAGTAACATTTACTATAATATCCTTTTCAAAAACTCTTGTTGAGTAAAAAACCATTTGTTTCATCTCTAAGAGTTTTCTGTTTCTGTTTTTAGAAGTTTACTGTTTTGAGAAAAGTAGTCCATCATTTTTGGATTTAAGATATAATGAGTTTTCCATTATTTAAGACTAAATTTTCTGCTTACTCCAATATCTTCTTTCTTTGTAGCCAGTGGCAAATGCACATGAAAAGATAAATAGAAACCTTATAGGTAGTGAATACACCTTTGACTCACTTACTCAGTTTCTGGAAATCAGAAATTTATGAGTTCCCGAGCTGAATGTTTCAATCAGACTTCTGTGACCAAGGTTTATTCCATGAATTTTCCTAATGCCCTTTTCAATCAGTTTATATTCTGACTATCACAACACACTGTGTTGGCAAGTTTTGGGGTTTTTTAATTACATGTTATGGGGCGGAAATGCTTCTTTTTCTTTATTTTAGGTTTGTAGGCTTATAATTGCATTGAATAGTCCATATATTTTTTATGTTATAACAAACACTGAATAATTATTCTCTATTTAGCTCCTCTGTAGTTCTCACATCAGTCAGTAGAGACTGGCCCTATTAAACCATGCCTATCTTAGTACATTTCTTTTTATTCCATATTAGTTTGTGTGATCATCTGCAACACTTCTTCTCTCTTCTCTTAGAATATTTTATTATTTAAAGTCCTACTCTGATGGCATTAAGAGCCATGGCCCCCCTAAGGTGAGTGTTTGATGAGAAACTGACACCTCCAACCATATTCTCAGTCAGTTTGCTTAGATAGCTCCTCCAAATTTTGAGAGGATAGAATGGTTTTTATCACCTTTTAACAATAAACTCTCCTCCTGCAGTACAGGAGTGCAGCCAATAGTACAGTTTACCCTAAGCCAGTCCCTGAGTACCATCTGAAACAGGTATTACAAATATTCCTACATTTATGCTTCAGCACTTCCCTGATTTTCATGATCTTTCTTTCTAGTCTTTTCAACCAAGTTTACTTGAATCATCTACGTACTTTCAAACAAACAAATAAAAACAGGCCACAGCATATTCCTTAAAATCAACAAGTCTTTCTTCTTGATGGAGAGGACTTAAAAATCTCTCTCTCTCAAAACCATTTTTGGCACTCTCAGCAAGAAAAGATTTCCAAATAATTTTTCTTGTCCCACACCAAGACACACCCCATGCCATCGTGTCTCCTTTCACTGCAGTTTTTAATTCCCTCCCTTCAGCGCCACATGTCTCAGCAGTATTTATTACTCTTTATTATCCTCAGGTTTCTTCTCATTTCAAACCTCTTTCTCCATTTTCTAGACTTTTCCAAAAAAAATTCCGTGGCACGGGAAATACACAGTACTCTCACACACTTCCCCAGGTTTCAAAACCTTTTCTGCTGTAGAAGAGAATCTTACATGACAAAGAAGGAGACACACATGTGAAGGACGGTATCAACGACAAAGCACATGGTTAGTGGGGCAAAACATACCCCTTTTTCCAGGAACAGAAAGGGTTCCTCTCAAAGCTGCATTCACAGTTTAAACACAGACAGGTGTTCAAATAGATGTAACCAACTTCAGAGAGTAGAAGGATGTCATGGATCACCTTACTCAAACATCAGTAGTTTGAGTAAAGCCTGCAATGCAGCCCTCCCACCTATTAACTATGTTTCTTCAGAAGATGCTCTCACGTCACCTTCTGTTTGTAACATAACCCTTTGCAGTATGTACAATTTTGGCAACAGTGGTGAAACTTAGACAATGGTAATCCTCCACTAACATTGCTATAAACCTCCATATTCCCATAGGAAATACAGACTTGTTGTCAACAATCATTGCTAAAATTTCCATCCCCTCAAGATGTCACCTTCTGCGAAGCTTATCAATCCGACCTGTTTTCATTCCTTTGCATATTGCTACATAGTTGTTTTCAGTCTTCAAGGCCTGAGACTTGCTATGAAATTCATTATCTATACTTTCCATAGTTTCTGTAACTAATTGAGTTGTATGACTTATGTCCTATATTTTTTTACATCATTGGGGAAGACAGAGAAAGGAAAGAGACCCAACAGTGGAAACTACAGCTAAGGAAGTGACTGATATCATTGACATCTGTAATAGTGTGCAAATAAACTAGGTGAATAAGGTCCTTTTATTTTTAAGAATTCCATTGCAATGAAAACATAACGCCACTTCAAAAGCTAAGACTGTGCCATGTCATATTTCCCATTCTTTTCCTTTTTGTCACAGCATTCTAAAGAGCTTTTTTGTTTTCACAAGAATGGAGTCTAGATATTTTTATACTTTGATAGTAGCTTCTATTCTGCTATTTTCCTGTTGTAGGAATAAAATAAGTCAGTTAGAAGTCAACAGTATTTAATTCGTTTCTCTTTAAAAACGGGAGGGAGAGAAATTTTGGTATTAGCACAATATTTACAGGGTTTTTATCAGAAATAATTTATTTGCCCAGTATTAGGTTGGGGCAGATGGTTCAGAAGGCATCCATTGGATTTTCCTTCCTAATTACTTTTTTCAGGCAATTTTAAATACTATGTAAGTTCATAAGAACTCTTATTTTAACAGTAGAACACTAAACATTACCGAAGACTGGCTGGTGTCCTAGCCCAGCCATGTCAGGTCAATAGTAGCTGAGCTAGCTAATGGGAACTTTGTTCAGTTGCTCAGATCTCCAGAATCAAACAAAAAACAAAAGAGACTGATCATGGGAAGACCTAGAGGGGGATTCATCTTCTTCAAATATCTACTTACAGAAACAGTGGCTTCTGAAACAATCCAGCTATTCCAGGCTCCCTTTACAAACACTAAGAATAATGGGCATACTTCAAAACAATTTTAAATATCCATTTTAACTTAAGAATTACGGTCTTTATTCTACTTGATACACAGTCTGGATTTCCCGTAAGTAAAATGGGACCCTGCCATAGGTTCCATTGCCTTTCTCTTGGCTTACACAAGGTGTTACTGTGTTGAGGGTTTTGGGAGTTGCCTTTTGTTTTTTGTTTCTTCCCTCTTAAGGAATTTTTCCATACTTTAGTTGGCTATTGTTACATACTTAAGAAGGACAAAAGACGTGGCCACTGGGGGAGGAGTCCATCTGGCCTGGGTTTTTCTCGTGCTGGGCGGGGTATGCCGCGAGATTTGAACTGGTAAAAGACAGGCTGGATACAGCCCTGGACTTCCTGTTTCTCCCGGCATCGGAGGAGACAGGAGCTCCCCCTCGGAGTGAAGGAGATTACTCGCCTTTGCAGATCCGCTGCCTTCTGCTGCTTTCCTACCGGGGACCCCACCGGGATCTCAAGCCCGTCTTCCCCCTCCTCGCTGGAAGCTGGGCTGCGGCTGCCCTAGCCCTGCCGTTTTCTTTGCTGCTGCTCCGAGCCTCCGCTACACTGTAGCGGCACACGCCTGCCTGCCCAGACGTCCGGGGGCTCCCACTGCAGCTCCGGAGTTTGATACATCTCGTCTGCCACCCGAGATTTGTTTTCGTCCCTGCTGCTCCGCTGTTCCCGAGGATCCAGGTGGGCACCGGGATCAGCTGCCCAGGGGGTCTGTGAAGCTTTTCCTCTATCCCTTCCCGGGATCCCGAGCCGCCATTACCGCGTGGTCCCCGAGCTCGCTCCGGAGCGCCCCCTGCAGCCGCGGGGGAACCATCGCACCTGCCCTGCTCACCGGGAGCCGCCAGCGCCCCTGCCGGCCGTGACCGGAACTGCACCGAAGGGAAAGTGCCTGCCAGCCGAGAAGGCGTCACTGGGTGTGTGGTTCTTGTTACTGCCGTAGTTACTGTTGTTTTGTTTGCCTTGTTATATTTTATATATATATATATATTAGTAAAGAACTGTTATTCCTATTCATCATATCCTTGCCTGAAAGCCCCTTAATTTCAAATATATAGTAATTGGAAGGGAAGGGGGTTGCATTTTCCCGTTCCAGGGGAGGCTCCTGCCTTCCTTAACAGACACCTGTCTCTCAAACCAAGACATACTGATCATCGCAGCATGCACACTACGTTCCTGGTGACATGAGAAATACTCTGTCACCAGCACTTCTTAAGAGTTAATATAAAGAAGTGCATTTTTAGTAACAGGTAACAGCTATCAACCTCAGGTAGCACCACTGTTTAGTTTTTTCAAAGGCCATCTATTTACTTCACTGTTGCCCATTGTGAAGTACTTTAATACCTCATTTCACTATGCAGTATATTTTCTTTTTAGTTAGTCTTTGTAGTAATAAGAGAAATTAAGAAAATTAATACATGACATTTACTAACTTATTGTGGGAAACTGAAGATTTAGTGCCCTTCAAAATAAATGTAAACTTTGGCTTTACCTCAGCAAAATATTAATGCTCATGTCAGTAATTCTTGATGTTCATTACTTATTTAATGGGAGCCAATTTCAGCTTAATCTGGTTTACAGAGAAAACTAGATTCCTGCTACAGTAAAAGAGTCATTTAAGCATCTTAATAAAAAGCAGCTTTTTTGAATAATTCAAGAGTGTTAATTTTCACAATTATATCTTAGCCTCATGAGAATTGTTTTCGTTTTCTTTCTTTGCAGTTTCAAAAAAAACCCTCCTGAAAATATTAAATTTAAATTATTAAAATACAAGGTAAATAAAAAATGGTCTGTAATTTCTTTGTTTTCAGCTCATAATTTTTAAGTCAGTACCATTACTTTTTAACACTAGGGATTGCAATTGGAAAGAACAGTTAAAAAATGTGTTTGGTTTATCAATATATGATCACAAATGATTTCACAGATTAAACTACTTATGCTGAAGACCTGTATTTGGGGCAAGAATATATATGACAGGTTAGCCCCCAACAATCTCGAATTTCCAAGAAACTACAATTAAAGTATTTTTCTAAACAGTGTATTATACAGACACACTATTCTCTTAACAGTGGAAAAGTATGTTTACATGACAATCACAAAATTTTAAGTCTTGACCATAAAATGTAAGTGAACAAAATCTTGAGAACTTCACAAAGCCTCCACTCATTAAATCTTTCATTATATTTAACAGGAAAGTATCTAAGCATACAAGTGAAGTCTTTGTATTACCAACTGAATTAAAAATAATAAATGCCACAGCTGTATTCCAATGTACCCCTTCCAAGATATATCACATTCATTAATTGACAAACAGTTTCATGTCATCAACTAAGTTCCTATCCTCTGAACAGTTTGCTGAAAACTTTCTGCTAGAGCTTTCCTGAACAGAAAGGTGCCACACAAAGATTAAGTTGTGTGCATTAGAGAGAGTTGTTCTCAGGTGAATGAGGATTGAAGATCTGCCCTCCATGGCTACTTCCAGCCTCACCTCAAGTCAGAGCGCTGTACGGACCCAACAAATATCATAGGATTGGCACTGGTGTCTTAGTTTCAGCCTTGAAGAGCATTTGCACTTTCAGGCTGATACTGTGAAGAATGGCCAGACTTGATGAATGAAATGTCTCTTGTATAGCACATACCCTCCTCACATGCATAATGGATCAAACATTTCGGCTAGATGTTAGTTTTTCAACTCAATTGAGTAAATGAGACATCAGGAAATCCTGGCGCAATAAAGTGAAATTCTGTATCGTAATCAGCTAACAAAGACAAGTGTAATAGTTGATGGAAAGCAGAATATGAAAGCACAATTAAATCTGGCATGCATATCATCAAGTCAAATTATCACTTGGTTATGGAAAAATGTGGTAGAGCAGCATTTATGAAGGGCATGCTGTAGCCTTAGTCTTCTTTTCAAGTGTTGTATAAAATTACAGCAAGATTGTGTTTTATTTAGACTGGCAGTGTTCCTAGAAAGCACAAGTTGTGATGCATGGAGCCTGAAATAGTGCCTTTTTATTTGTACTCAAAGCTCCAGAGTATTGTTCTGTTCAATCACTTATAGGTCAGGCTGCTCAGTAGCTTTCATAAGCACTGGAACACTGTGAATAAATTGTACTGACAATGCTGACAGCTCCATACCCTGCCTAAGAAAGACCTGAAAGGCTTTAAACTTTTGCTTTTTCATTCACTGAAGTGTGGTCCTTGTGTACAATACACTGGTCTCCCTACTTCACAAGATTCCCCTCTTCTTCCCACATATACAACATTTTTTGGCAAAATGAAATAAGCTTCCTACCCCTCAGTTTCTAAAGAAAGTATTCTGAATCAATGTGTCTCTAAACATAATTTAGAAGACTGAAGGAAAGCTGTGTGAGCACAATAAAATGTTGTTCTTTATAAATTCCCATCTGGCAGGGGTCCCGTTTCTCTGATACTTCTAATCCTTTCTGAGTTTGCTCCAGACAGAAATAAAAACACAACAGAATTGTCATAAAACAATATCCAGGCTACCAGTTCCAGTTAACCCCCATATTCAGTCCTTTAATTTTTGTTGGGGGGGGGGGGNTTTTTCGTAAAATTAATTTTTAAGTCCCTCTAAAGTACTTCCCTTCTACCATATAAAGATTGCTTGGAGACAAAATTTCCACAATTAGTGTGTAGTTAAAAATTCAAAGCATTAAAGAGGGAGTGAGCAACAACCATAAAGTGATGGCAGCTGCAAGTTACTGTAATTAAAGAAATAAAAGCAAATATGTTGGGAGATCTGAGGCAATTACTTTTTCACAAAAGTTTTAGCCACTGCCCATTTTGGAACTCCACATGCAGATGCAACAGGGACACATGTAATACATTTATCACCAGATTACCAACCTGCTTGCTTTCTTTTCTTAGAGACAGGTTTTGATTGGAAACATGCATCTACGTATCTTTCAGTGAAAGGGACTGCAGTAGTTTGAAGGCACGTAGCATTTTGAAGAGCCAGTATCAGTGTGCAACTGTCACTCCCTCATTTGATAGAGCAGGAATTGCCAAGTTTTGTGTACCAATGATTACACTCTGCTTCCTGGGGGGCAAATAGGTCAATTTATTCTGCATGCAAATAGAGAAAGCTTATTATACAGGAACCTCTACATTTTCAAAACAAGTACAGTTTTATCAATGTAATTTTATTACAGGGAAAATTTAGGAGTAAATGTCATCTTATTTACCCATTTTCCCTCCCTTTCTTTTACAGAAAAGGACAGCAGAAAGCTGTGTTGTGTGGTTGACACGCCTGAGGGACAGGATGCCATCTAGAAGGACTTGGACAAGCTCCAGTACTGGGTCACAGGACCCTCATTATATTCAACAAGGCCAAGTGCAAGGTGCTGCACCTGGGTCAGGATGACCCTTGGTATCAAAATAGGCTGGGGGAAGAACAGATCAGCCCTGCCAAGGACTTGGAGGTGCTGGTGGATGAGAGCCTGGACTTGACCCAGCCAGAAAGCACAGAAAGTCATTCAAATCTTGGCTCTATCAAAAGCAACGTTGCCATCAGGGCAAGGGAGCTGATTCTGACACCGCTTTTGTGAGACCTCACCTGCAGTGCTGCATCCAGGTCTGGGGTCCTCAGGAAGACGAAGCAGATCAACCTGTTTGAGTCCGGGGGAGGGCCACAAAGATGATCAGAGGGATGAGCACCTCTGCTAAGACGACAGGCTGACAGAGCAGCCTGGAGAAGAGAAGGCTCTGGGGACACTTTTTTATGGCCTTTCAATAACTGAAGGGAGTTTATAAGACAGATGGGGTCAAACGTTTTAGCAGGGCCTGTAGTGATAGCACAGGGAGTAATGTTTTAAACTAAAAGAGAGTAGGTTTAGAATAGATATAAGGAAGTAATCTTTTACAAGGGTAGTGAAATACTGGCTCAGGTTGCCAGAGGGGTGGTGGATGCCCCATCCCTGGAAACATTCAAGTTCAGGTTGGACAGGGCTCTGAACAACAGGTCTACTTGAAGATGTCCCTGCTTACTGCTGGGAGGCTCGACTAGGTGACCTCTAAAAGGTCCTTCCCAATCCCAACTATTATATTTAATGATTCTAAGTTCATCTAACTGTCTACTCTATTAAACTTATTGCTTACCTTGTGATCAGTATGTTGGTATTTCTGCCGGACCCTAAACTAAGCCTCTAGTATTTTGTGTGAAAACTTCATAATGTCTGCCTCTGGATTCAGGGTTTACAGGCTTATGGTAAGTGAACTGGCTTCCTAATTTTTATGCAAGTCAACAGATGACAGTTGTACCTCTTTGAAATACATCACACCAGCCTATACACAAAACAGCTGGACCATTTTTTCCCTCCACTGGAGTGAAAAAGAAGTTAATAATTGTGTCACACTGACTTTGTCCATCTCTCACTGCAACCATCAGATTTTTCAATGCATATGTTGGCTGCCTGCTCTATTTATAATAAGACACATGTGCATACATATGTGTATTTGCATGTAGTTCCTAGAACAATGGGTCAGTGGTCACAGATTACCACCATTTTAATAGCAAATAGAAGAGACAAGGAGAAATTAGGCAAAACCACAGGATCATGAATGGCAGAATGCATTATTACTGGCAGTTCTCAGATCAGTATCTGAATAATTATGCTGTGACAAGAACGAAATACCAAATGTGCAAAGCCAGAGCTCCATATGATCATAAAGTGGAAGCAGAAAGAATTGTCAGAGCCCCAGTCTAAGGCCACAGTCTGTTGATTATTGTTCTATTGTGAAAAACAAACAAAAATGTAAGCTTGTACAGCATATGAAAACACACATCAAATTGCTGGCAGCATTTCAGCTTCCAAATGCAGCAAATGTTGAAACATATTTAAATTTCCTTCTCAGTTTTTAAATCCTGCTTTATCTCCTGTCACTTGTATGGCAGGGACTGAAATTTTTGACAGCTGCAATAGGTGCCAGTGCACTACACCCACAGTCTTACCCAACAGCAGCTGAATTCAAAGGGCACCTTTTCCCCAACTTCAGTGGGAGCTGAGTGACACCGAGCATCAAATGAAAGCCTAGTTATGAGGGGATACAATCTGAGTAATTAGGTCATGAGTGCATTTACCTCTGATAATCCTGTAGTTCCTCCAATACTCCCCTTGGTCAGCCGTGAGAACTAGATCAGTCAGGAAGCTTGAAGCGCACATCCTCACAGCCCACTCATGAAAGGAAGAAAACTTCACCTTTGTTAAGGCTTTCTGTCCACGGGTGATTTATGCTTAACTTTTCCTGCACTTGTTGTTGCCTCAGAAATTGTCTCCAGCATTCTTAGCAAAACTGCTCTTTCAAGGTAATGAATGAGCTCACCACTGTCCTACTGGCACCCCAGCAAAGGGCTGCACATGTGTGACTTTTCCAGTCACATTGCCCTTATAAACTCATCCCCACCCCTCTAAAACTGTCCAGACAGGATTTTAGCAGGGTAGGGTGGTGGGGAGGTGGTAATTTTGCTCATTATTTACTACTTGCTTGTCAATATCTTGAGTCTATCATGCCTATATTTGGGAGGTAGAACATGTCATGTTAATAGGGAGGAAAAACGAGTCTCCACCCTAATGGAAAGATTCTGATATTAATGTTTTTCTCTGAGAGTCATTACGAAAAAGGTGAAACGATGAGCCGTTTTGTGGTTGGCGGGCGTTTTTGTTATACAGTGTAAAAGGTAAGACATTCTTTGATGCAGAAGTATCGTACAGTTTTTGGTTGGACTACAATATTGAAACCCTGCCATAGAGCAGCAGTCCCTCATGTGACAGGCTTTCAGAGTTCCCACCCCTGCACAGGCACAACTCAATGGCAGCTATGTGCCAACTCTCCTTTTCAACCCAACAACTCCTCAACTTCAATCAGTGCAGGCTTACCCTGAGAAAAGTTTTCTTAAAATATGCATTCACAGAACAAAATACATAGGAATTGCATACATAACAGAAGTTTTAAAAATTAGAGTCTGGGAAAATCCAAAACATGCTTGTGGCTGGCTGGGTGGTCCCTTGGCACTGCAGCTGCTGAGGAGATGGAGACTTCTGGGCCACCAGGTCCCGGTTTCCAGATACTAACCCCTCTCAGAGACCTGACACAATTGGCACAGTTTACCAAAAATTCTTACTTCTACAGAGCTAGTGTTGCCCAAAGGAAAAATCATCAGAAATGTTTTGTTCAGTTTTACTCACATGTGATGAGGTGCTAGATGGAAAGAAATAGAAAGTGCTTGCCAGAACTCTGAAGACATTTGGAGGCAGGAGGTCAGTACACGGCTCCCTGCTCCTTCCTCAGCACAACCACGTGGAGTATAAACACAGTGATATTCTAAGAGATTTTAAGTCATAAAAAGACAACTATCCTGTCCATGGTAATTTTCAAAGCCTGGTTGATTTGCCAGTAGGGTCTTCATAACAATGATTAGGTGTGTCTTTATTGCTGTTCTCCATGCTGTTTCAGTTATGTCAGTATGGAACAAATTATTCAATTCTATTGACAACATAAATTTCCTCACTATTTTTTAAGGTATAAATCCCCATTTTATAATTTAATGAACTTTAAATCTATTTTCAGGATCGCTTCTGACAAAAGAAAATAAGTCCATACAATCTCAGACCTTTCTTTTTCAGGAGACAGCAGAAATCAAACACTTCAAGGCTTACCAAAAATTGTACGCATTTTTTTAAAAATTGATAAAGGAGAACCTAATCAGTAGAAGAGATCCATATTCAATACACTTATATGTTGTCATGCGGGGGCAAACTGAGAGAAGCACTGAAAACAATAGGCTGTGTAGGATGTGGCTTATAGTATTCTGGGTAGTTATCAGTTCAGGTAAGTAATAACAATGGTGAAAGGAACTAATTGTTGACAGTATTCTCTTCTCAAGCTAGTTGCTTTTGTGGTTTAAGATGCCACAGTTAATTTTAACAGAATACTCACTGAACAGCTCGTCACTACACTGTATGTATGGCTGGGACTGTACAGTGTAAGACATGGGATAAGTTAATTAGCAACTACTGACATGACCAAATGACATGCATATTCTGCAGTCATCTAATTTCTATCCCTCCTTTCATCTTTGATATTCCACTTGTGTATGATAATGACAAAGTTATGAAAATGTTGTGACGGTCTGATTGAAGAGACTGGGACAAGGAGACAGAAAGATACAATATATAATAATGAGGTATGTCCCTCATTATCTTAATGAGGGTCTTTTAAAATACTTTTTCTGAATACTTTCTGGAGGAATATTCTTTTAGCACAGAAAACAAAACATGCCATACAATTCACACACGGATGTGTCAACCTTTTGTGTTACTTCCTGGCTTGTTGTATCGTAACCCCTGTCAATTATCACATGTCATCTTTGGGTGATTTCCAAGTTACGGTTTAATTAAAAATACCAGTCTTTTTTTCTCTTTTGACCAGGTCTTGTTCTCCATACTTTGAAGAAGAAGATGTTTATTATATTCTGCTGATAGTGAACAATTATATAGCTTATTTTCATTGTCATTAATAGAAGTAATGATCTTAATTACAACTCACCCACTGTGAAATATAAGAAAGTGCAAAGTCATTTTCTAAATCAAAATAGACTGCATTGTGCTTTCTTACAACTGATGAACTGTTCATAGAACAAAACAAAAATTCAGCGAGTCTGTAGTGTTTGTGGTCTTAACACTCTCTCTTAGTTGCACTTGTTATCCACTAATGTGTAATACACTGAGTATGTAATAGTGTGGAACTTAATTTGCTTATCTCTGTAATGCATTTCCTTCTTAGACATATAGTCACTGCAGCTTTATTTGAAACTGTCACAGAGAAGCCCCACAAACACCTTTGTTTTTATTGTCTCAGATGTCTGGGGAGGAAATAATGTGTTATATCTCTGCCAAATTAGTTATGTTTCAGACGAAACAATATGATAAAATACTAATATGGAACAGCAGGCAGAGTAATATGCTTAAGATTTCCATGGCCTAACTTGGCCTGGAGCAAACTAATTTATTAAGGAAATTTGTATTTTCTGTCTGATGCAAGTGTGGGTTTTTTCATTTCTTAAATGAGAATTTTTGATCTCAATACGATGTCTAAAGAATGTCATTATGAATGTGATCCATTGCCAGTGTCACTTTCAACAACTAAATCACTAAGATTGTGGCATTAGTTCTTCCCATTAAAACTGGGCTTTTTTTCTCCCCAACTAACCAATATTAAGAAAAAACTACCTTCAGTTCCCTATACTGTGAACAGACTGACATGAGATTTTCAATTTCATGAGTGAGACAGTCATTTTAAAGTTGCCATACAATTACTTTCTATTTAAAGCAGAATGCTCACTTTTGCTTTATTTTGATCATTTTGCACTATCTCTTCCTAACACACTGAAATCGAACACTTTCATTTATGTCATAGTGAAAACCAAGGGGTATTCTAGAACAGTAATTCACATGGATTCTCAGGGGGTCATTTTTTGCTACATGTGCCGGAATGCAGAATTACCCTACAGAAAACGCTGTAAGGGCACACTGTAGTCTGCTACATCTATTGGGGTTTTAAAATAAGATCAATGAAGATATAATAAACCAGAACAAGACCTTTTTCTAAGTCCATATGTTACGACTGCTGAAGAAATATTGAGTGTTTTCTTGAGACCCTTTTGTAAATAGTAACTTTACTTTCACTCAGTGGACTGCATTTACGTGAACTATAATAAAACTGAAATCTGTAACCGCTTTCAGTTATGCCAAACTTGTGTCTATACCACACCACCTCTAATAAACCATCAGCTGGAGGGGTGATCTCTCTAGTTATGACATAAGGTGTTGGGGTTTTCTCAGCTGATGTACACAGAGATAAAACAGTCAGTCAATCAGTTACACTTTTAGCAGTGAGCTGAAAACTTAGTTTTCAGTACTGAACAATTCTAACACCCGTGTCATAAAACACTGAGGATTAAGGATGAAAGTCACTTCAATTAGTAATTTAAAATTAGACCTTCAGGCTCAGTTCCACCATCTACCCATAGTTATTTAGTCCCATTTGAAAGGCCTGGATCCGACAGGTATGACATAGTAGCTAAAGAAACCCCAGGCCTTTCTGGTGTGGTGGCTGGCAAGCAGGCAAGATACCTTTAAGTATCTCAAATGGCACTGAATGCTAGTGGATGAGCATTAGAATCAAGACTTTAATTAGAGTGAGTCAGATAGCCTAAAATAGGGGACAACGGCCTGATTACAATGAAAGAGTTCTGCAAGACTGATTGTTCTCTGTTGACAGCAGAGAGAGTTTGGCTGAAAGCTGAGACTGCATCCAGAATGAGATCCGTTCTAGTCAACTGAGATTTAGTCTATACTTTCAGCTTGTTCTAAAAGAGGAACTGACAGGTCAGCTGGTCATCCAAATTGCTCTCAAGTTTCCCTGGATTGTATTGACTGGCTTGCTATTACATCTAATGGAGGCCTTGACATCTCACCATCAAGGAGACATCTGAACACAGATACTTCAATGGGCAAGCTCAGCGCCATTCTTCACCTTTACAGAGCGAAGTCTATCCAACTTTTGTGATTCTCTTTTTCTACTAGGAAAGCTTTCCATTATTTCATACTTTGTTTGCAAGACTATTCTACATTATGAGCTTCAAATTACTATTCAGATGCTTAAACTTGCAGGCACCTTCTTAGCCTTCTCCTGACACTACTTTGTTTCATACCTTTCCCTTCCAGCCCCTCAGCAATTCCATCATTCATGACGCGCCCCCTCAGTGCGTTCTGCAGCATGTTTTTTCTGCCAGTAGCACTATGCAGCTCTCCTCCAGCCATGAAGGGATATATCCTCTGCAGGAGAACTGGAAATTGTGTCTCCCTTTTCTTAGCCTCCACTATAGAGGTAGAGTTCTGAAAAGCTAGGTGGAAAAAACATCTGCAAAACTCAATGAAGAGAGGAAAACACAAAAAAAGAATTTTAGAGAGAGTGCACCTCTGGAAAAATTGTGGACAGGAAGTGGTGACTTTGTCATTTAAAGATGTGAAGAAAAGGACATAAAAAGTGTGAGGAAAATATTTTTCTCCTGGTGGTTTTGTTTGTGTTTTTGACTTTCACATATTTAGGATACTGAGTATGTAAATAATGACTACATGAAAGAGAAGGATGATTGGAACACTCTGATTTGGACCTGGGCCCAATATTTCAGAAAGGCCAAAGCTTTTCCACAGAACTTGTTTTTTAAGAAAACTTCCAAAATTTTACACGTAGAGGCAAGGTGAATTCAGTTTGAGAATAGCTTAGGCAGTTCAGGTAGACATAGTTTCTCCAGTCTTACTCTTGGAGCTGACTTGCTCATCATGATTACTGAGATTCATTCCTGCATGAAGGGATAACCAACAAGTGTAAAAAACTCTCTCTGGGAACCAGAAAACATGAAGATTCTGAACAATTGGTTTATTTCTCCCCCAACAGGAAACTAAACTGACTTGCTAGTCCCCGGCATCTGCTGCTAATTGGTAGAGAAGTAACATGGTGATTTTTAATCCCTCTTTTCACTTTCTTCCACATGTTACTCTGTATGAGTATGGTTCCAGTCAAGATGCTTTTCTCCTGTAAATCTTTTTCTGGAATCTTATGTAAATGTATTCAATATATACAAATATACAGGTAGGACAGGCAAGATAAGCTGTTACCCATTCTTTGACTTTGTAAGACATATTAAATGACAACAAATATCTGATCCTACCTAATACCATGCCCAAGAAGTTGGGGAAGGCGTGGGGGGGGAAGACATACAAATCCTTGAAAAAAGTATTATAGAGACATGGAAGAGAAGAGCTAATTCTGTAAGTACCAGTATGGCACATTTTACCTCTGAATAGATCTGTGGAATTTTCCATGTTCAGCTAAAGTTAAGCAGAACCTAATTTCATCCCTTCTTGCTGCAGATTTCCCCGCTGGGATAAAAACCGAACTCAGACAGGAATGGGACATGTAGAACATCACCTTCCTGGAGCTCTGCCCAAGGAACAACGTAGAAGGAAACACCTTCGCAAAATCATTAGCTCACAAAACAAATGTATTCTAAAGAAACAACAAATCTTTCCTTTCCCTGAGAAATGTCACAGAAAAATAAGACATAGATGGCCATAGCTGAGTTCTGGTTTACTCGCATCTAGCTTTCTACATTAAATTTGCAGACAAAGGAGGTGCCTTTTCAAACACTCACTGTTCAGCCTAGTTTAATTTTGTCGTATCATATGATGTCCTCTTAAATGGATTTGTCGTGTAATCATTAGAGTTCACATCTACTGTGTACTTTCTGCTGCCCTACTTTTACTTTATCTTATTTCCTTTCCCAAAATTAATCACATGTGAATCATGCACTGGCTCATACAGCTAAAGGAAAGAGACGCTACTTTTTTTACGAGGATCACGCAGCCCAGAGTAGAATTCACAGAGGGAGCCAAGATGCACTATTTCCTTTCCTAGTCAGATGAAGCACACAGCACCTACACCTAACTCTTCCTGATGTCAGCAATAGGTAAAGAGCCAGGGGGTAAGGTATTTTTCTAAAAAAAATGAAAAATACAACATGGAGAACTGGATTTAAGGGCCAAAATATGCAGAAGCCTGGCCTCTCCCTAGAGAACACACAAACTCTCCAGATTATCCAGTGGTCTATGAATTGTCAGCTTGTGCCAGTCGGTTTCCTGTAGGTTTTATACCCTACACGAGACTCCACATAATTCAAGTATTAACTGCTTAGGAAGATAATAAAACTTGCAGTCTACTCTTCCTTAAGAGGAGAAAATGTACAGAACTGCAGTTGGAGTAACATTCAGCCTGTACCACAATATGCCCTCAACAATTTTAGCAGTGATCTCATCAAAAAAACAGTCGAGCATTTTCTGGAAAGTAACCAAAGGTCTGCTGCAAATGAATCAAATATTTCATCTGCTATTTGGTTGCAAGTGTTGAACACATGGTGCTCAAAAGCATTTTTCCTCCACTGGAATGTAATAAAAGCCTCAAACATTTTGATTAAATCATTGATCCAGTCCACTGTCCCATCTTCACACGTGACTGCATTGCAATCTGTCTAGGTGTCTTTCTAAAATTACTGTGCAGCAACAAATGAGATAGGCTCTTAAAAATTTATATGTATATATATCTTTCTTGTTGCAGCTACGGTCTCTAAAGTTGGACACATGTAAAGGTCAGAAAAATCACTTACTGTATGTGTTGATTTTGACTGGGATAGAGCTACTTTTCTTCATAGTAGCTAGCATGGTGCTTTGCTCTGGATTTGTGCTGAAAACAGGGGTGGTAACACCGGCGTGTTTTTGCTATTGCTGAGCAAAGCTTACCCAGCATCAAGGACTTTTCCCCTTCTCACCCAACCCCACCAGCAGGGAGGCTGTGGGTGGTGCACAAGGATTTAGGAGGGGACACAGCTGGGACAGCTGACCCCAACTGACCCAAGGGACACAAGCAGATCATATGGTCATGTTCAGTAAAAGCTGGGGAAAGAAGGAATCTGGAGTTACAGCATTTTGTCTTTCCAAGTAACTGTCACACAGGATTGCTGCTTTCCTGGGAATGGTTGAACGCCTGCCTGCCCATGAGAAGTGGTGAATAAATTCCTTGTTTTGCTTTGCTTGTGTGCGCAGCTTTTGCTTTACCTTTTAAACTGTCTTTATCTCAACCCACAGGTGTTGTCACTTTCAGTCTTCTGGTTGTCTCCCCCATCCCACCAAGGGATGACGAATGGGGACACTTAGCAAGCAGCTGTGTGGGGCTTAGCTGCCAGCTGGGGTTAAACTACAATAATTTACCTGATGGCTCAGTTCTGCCAGAAGGGGAGAGGGTGCTGGGTGCAACGAGGCACAGCTTGCTCCCGCAAGTGTGCCATTGCTCCTTACAACTGCATACACACACTCGTCTAGCTTCAAAAATAGGGCTCTGTGTTTAGTACTGCAGTTCAGAGGCTGTTGCAGAAGTCAAAGACATCTTTTTTGACCTGGCCCTCAGTGCTGAGGGCACGTCGATTTCATGCCCTGTTCTCTGGAGATGTAACTCCCATTCTCAAACTCTGGAAAAGACTGAGAGCTCACACTGCAGAGGGCACAGCAGGTCCCTTCCTCTTACATTGTTCCAGCCGTAGCACAAGGTAAATTAAGCCATCAGACTTCAAACCAGGCTCACAAGTGGGGTAATGTCAATGACACACTGCTTTCTTGTCTATTTTGTAAACAGAGAACAGAAGCAATACATACATGTCAATACCCAGGCAGTGCAGTTCCAGTTTTGCTTTATACCCAGAAGGCAAGAAAGAGGACAGGGTGTCCACAGCCTGTTCCACCTTACCCTGGAATCCTGTCCTTGCTAAGGTGTGGAGAATTTCAAGGCTGTGCAAGGATTCTGTTGGTGGCCAAGTTCTTCATTTTCATGTGATCAGGCTGCCCTGAAACAAGTTGTCTGAGCATGCTGAGAGTACCCCATAAGAGAAGAAGGGGTTGTGTTCATTTGAAGTCCTCTATGTTAACGTTACTTGGCACTGAGTGTAGGGAAAAATAAAGTTTCTTTAAGAGTAGTAGCAGGAACCATGGGACGATTTCAGCCTAAAATAATACACCACAGCAACTTACTGCTTCATATTTCAAAAGGTGTAATGGCTTGAAGGTGACTGAATTGAGCCTTTGACATAATATTCTCTCTGTCCACTTAAATTCATAGAAAGTCTAATAGTTCAATTTTATAGTTCAGTAGTTTTAAATTAAAAAATACTTCAGCCTTTTGTTCAATAACAGTAACATAAAATCCTGGCAGCACTGCAAAATTAGCATCCACAGTAATTGGCAGCTTAAACCAACTAGTCAGAATGCCTCCACACAGCATTACTGCTTCCTCCATTTAAGATTATATTTTCCAGATTCTTTGCATACAAAAAAATCATGGCAGTCCCACTACCAGCTTGCTTAGGCAGCAATGTTATTTCAAACACATTGTCAGTACTTTCTTCTCAAGAGGGGAAACTGGAACTAATTGTAGTACTGAACCCAATCATATATATCCAACAACCAAACGTGAAAACATTTCTCTGTATTTTTAAGTACTTATTTTTGAAACTAAATAAAAACCCCAAGTATTTGTGGTTAAAAATATCTGATTACTATTAAACTGTTGAAACATTTTCATACTCAGCTGTAAAGTTCCATTAGAAGTTTTAATTACACTAGGCAACTTAATATTTCTAGTTGATTTTATAGGTGAAATCAGAGAGAATAGGTTTTGCTAATGCTATATGAAAACATCCAGAATAAAGACCACTTCCCCATTGCTTTTAATTTTTATATCCATAAATATTATCTATCCAGAGGGGAAGGGAGTTGTCACTGGGCCTGGGATTTGTAGTTCTTTTTCCTGAGGGCAATGGATAGGAAGGTATTAACTTCAGCAAATAATTATTGAAGAGGATTGTGAGGGCTAGATTTTCATCATCTTTATGACAAAGGTCTAGCCTTTTCCCTCTTTGGATCAGGGATCCAAAAGAATTGTGGGATTCATGAATTATCTAAAAATGTTTTAAAGAAAGCATAGAAGATTCTTCTAAGTTAAAATTCTTTGCAACTTTGACAAAAGAAGCTGTAGAAGCACACACGCACACACACACAAAAAACCCAAAAAAACACCTAGAGACTGTAAGATCTATACCATGATTCCTGAAGGTTTTTCAGCCAAGATCTGCCATAAAGAACATTTTCTTGGTCATTCCAGGAAAATCCATAGCTCAACTACAGAGTTATACTGGACGCCGTTTTAAAAAGGCTTTAACTAAACAGAGGATGATCCAGACAGAAGTAATTTTTGCTCATTAAAAACTATATCCAAAAATACTTACCTAGGATATTAACGTGGTAGAATCTAATTGTGTCGATGACATAGGCTCTTTCTGGCCAGACAACGACAGAAAACTAGAATAGGATCATTTGATATTAAGCAAAAAAATTTCATTGCTATTCTAAGCACTCAAGAAGCTAATGATTCCATATGAAAAGGGTTCAGTACCCGGTTAGAAAAGAAGTCACTCAATACCAGAAAGTCCATCCCCTCCACAGCTGCATTCTTGTTAGTCATGTCTCATATATTCTGTTACTCTTTCACACTTTCGTAAGATACAAAAATGACTGGTTTTACACATAACCCTGTCTCAGCTCTCTTGGTTTATTACATGTCAGCCTTTGTTGTTAAAGGTGTGCTGCAATTGTCACAGAGTCAGCCCAGCATTCCTCAGAGCTGGATGGGAAACATTCATCCTTTCCAGCTCCTAGCTCTCTGTGGTGGGATGCCAATACAACAGGGTCAGGGAAAGTCAGATGTGCAAATCTCTGAGAAATGCTACCTGGTTTCCTGAAATAGTTCTCTGAACCGAAAAAAGCTCTGGAATTAAAAAACTGATTAGCTGCAAGAAAATCCAGTGCTTGGCATGTCAGAATCAAGTCTTAAAACAATTCTTATATATAGATATGTGGCAAAACAGTTTCGCTTTCCAGGGAGAGCTGCTATATCTTGCTCACTGCTATTGCACCTACCTGAGGTAAAGGAACTAACAAGTTGCTGACTGGGAAAAGTGATATTGTAGTTGAGGCAATATCAATAGAATAGATATTGAAAAAATTATTGGATCATGCCAATCTGTTAGTATGTGGAAAAAAAACCAAAGCTGAACTTAGTCCCACATGACAAACCTTCAAAATTCCCTACACTGGGGTCAGAAAAGCATGTTGTATCTGCAGTGGACTGATTAGTCTGTCAATGAGAACTTTCAGTAGTGTGTTTGACATACAAAAGTTAGGAATGAACAGGCAAATGAAAATAAATCCCTGTTTTATTTCAGTGAGGGCACAATTCTGCAGGATACAGTTCAGGTGAGAGCAGAATTGGAGAAACCACAAGCTCAGTGTTCTGGTGGCAACCAAAGATTATCTCATTTCAGCCAAATTCAGCAGCATCATTAAAGCACTCATTCCAGACATCTATTATTGCTTTTCATAAAACTGTTGAGATACAGTTTACCATGAATTTTCAGGATCATGCCTGCATGCACAAGGAAGAGTATCTCCCTTTGCAAATCTTAGCTACTCTTTCTTTTCAAGGACTGTTCACAAATTCAGGGATTTTATCTTTCTTAGCACTTAATTATGTTTTACCATCTTTTCACAACAATAAGTACAGATTATTTATCAGAATCTTGGTTTTACATACTCCTGTATGGTGACTCCACACTTTTAACATATTCCTCTAGAATATGTAAGCTGTTTAAAATGGAAAAGAGATTTTAACTCTTAGGAGTGAGGAATGCAACACTATGCCAGGAAGTGCCAGGTGGCAATCCATCAACAAAAAACGTAACACATCATTATGCTTTGCTCAAGTAAAGCAATGTATTTGTTCTGAAAATCAAAGGGAATCTGGTTTCATTTAATAACATAGACAGGGATACAAAAGTATAAGGAATACACTGCGTTTAAGGAATACATCTAAACTCATTGCAGAAAACGCACACATTAAATGTGCGTGCCTGAAAAGGCAACATCAAAATTGTTTGGTTTTAAATCTATACTGTATGATCTTTGATTAGCCCAAACATAACTTGAGGAAGCTTTATATTTCTCATGATTTTCTTGTATTAATTTTTGTAAGGCAGTGACAGTGTTTATTGTAATAATATACCCTTAATCAAAACAAACTATTCTTCTGCCTGCCAAACGTGTCAATGTTTACCTACCTCTTGAGCTTCTGTCTAAATAATCTGTTCTGGGATTGGTTATGAGGGAACATATTCCATGCTTGCAAGAGTGAAGAAAATAGATTCCCTGATTTCTGACTTCTGTGATTAATTGATTCCTTTAGCGAAAGTAAATATATTTATCACCTTTGGACTGCAAGACTCCTACAAGAAATTGTCGTATCATTATAATGGATCAGAGAACATACACTTAGTACTCTGTGCTCTGATGCTGAAAAATCCCAGGACAAAGCAAGAGAGGGAAGATTAATCTAAGACTACCAGGTAAAGGAAGATGAACAGCTAGAAGTAGTGCATGCCTACCTGCTCACCTTAGGGGCACACTCTCACCATTCCCTTTTCCCAACAATATTTAGAAGGTTATACTTTCCACCACTTGAGCACCAACAGTGACAGCAAAAAAACCTATTACTCTCCAAAATATTTCAGGAAAAAAAAAAAGAAAATCTAACACAAAAACCTTGGTGTTTTAATAGAAGCCAAATTATAAATGACCAAAAGAAAATGTTTGTGTATATATACCCTTAATCAATGCAATTAGTTGATAGAAATAACCAGCATTTGGAATTTCCCCAACATGTAATGTTCAAAAAACACCAAGCAAGCTAAAGCCAAACAGATGTTACAAATACTTATTTAATAAAAAGTAATTCTTTTGACACTGCAAAGCTAATGACCATGTCAAATGCGTGATGTGTGAATATACATATTGCACAAGAAGCAGGAGTCCTCTGACCCTACCCAGGCATCTGAGGAATGGGTGTCTAAATGCATTGCGTTATATTACCCTGCACTTTCCAGGAAAAAAAAATAGTTAAATGTCCCCCACCTCCCCAGGGCAATTTACTACATCTAAAATGCTTATTTAAAATAAGTCAGGTGAATTTTCCTCCAAGAATATCCTCATCTCTCCATTTGTTACAGGAAGAGTGTAGGATGACTGACTCATTAAGGCTTTCCACAGAGCTTTCAACAACTGAAGGTGACTGAGGTGAAATCTACTCTCAAAGCTTTGTAATATAGACATTTTTCCTTACAGCAACACAGATCTGAGAACACGCATGCACTGGAATGCATTCATCATGTGCCTGGCAGCCACACTTCCAGAACTACTTTCCATGGTCCTGCTCAGCTTCACACAACCAAGCATTTTAACTCCTGAATGGAAAACACTTAGACTGTTATTTAGTAGAACAGACTGTGATATAATGTGATCATAAAATGCTTTGCAGAAGGAAAATTCCTTATTTGTCCCTTGAATTTAAACAAATTAAAGAAACACGCAACACTAATACTCTGAACTCCATTTGGGATAATGTCCCTATTTGAAAGAATATTTAAACAGATGTTTAGTATTAGGTCTGTGCCTAAATCCCATTGAGATCAATGGGGTACAAATGCATGCTTAAATTTAGCCTTGTGCATACAGTCTTCCTGAACAGAAATTGATTCAGCATGTACTGAAGAACTTCCTTGAACTGTAGCCTGAGAGATTAACTTAAATATGTTTTCAGCTGCCCAGCCACAGGCACCCTAGCGGGAAAATTTAGTCAGAAGCTTTATCTTCGTATAGCATAATGCATGTTGTTTATGGCCTTGCTGGTCTCACACTGTTCTTCTGAACTGTATTTTGGGAATCTGTTGGGGTTTATGTTTTCTTTTTAATAACTGTGGCCACTTTTTGCCTTCAGCCAAAGTGTAAGAGGAATGTAATTTATTCCAAGAGAGGGAAAACTCAACCATTTTCTCAACTGCAGTTTCACTCAGCTTTCCTATTCTGAATAGAAAACACTTTGCTTCACTATTCCCATGCATGCTCTGTTAAGGAGCACTAACTTTCTTTCTCTATGCAGTCTAAGTTACTATTTTGACATGTAGGTTATTAATTTTTGTTTTATTGTTATCTTACGGATACCAGTAGCAATCAATTATTTGGGCAATATGTTGCTATTACTTGCTTGCCCACTTTGCATTCATCATCATGACAAACTCAAAAAAAATAAGTGTACATCACCATTTCTGTGTTTTACACCCTGGATCAAGGACCCTAGATGGTGACATTATTAGAAGACAGCAAAAAGTTAGAAAATCCAGAATTTTCCTGTTAGAGATATTCGTCCACTAAAGAACAATGCTCTGTGGTCTATAACAACTTTTTCTATTTCAGATACATATTCTAGAAAAACTAGTGGGTTGGGGTTTCTTAGATGTTAAATATTGAGAAATAGTCCAGCTTCTTAGATTTGCTGAAAAGACGTAAGTACTGTTAGTGTTGTTCTCATCTTTAGAAGAGCATTTATACAAGAAAAATGCTAAACATAACATTCCCTATTAAAGTAAATTAGGATCCTTAGGAGTATTCTCATGTCATATTTAAGTACTTCAGTGACAAGTCTATTTTTTTATCCTAGTTATTGCCGTAAGTGATGAAGTACAACCAAAATTATTCCCAAGCAGCATAACCACAACTGCTTACTAAACTTAGCAGACCAGCCAAATTAAATCTATGCCAATTCTTCAAAAGCTTCAGGCTTTGGATGTTAACCAATGGTAGCAGACTCTAACTGCAAATACTCATTAAGGATGCCATAAAGTATCACTTGGAATAACTGTGAGTTATGGTTTAATTTTGGAAAATAAGTTGAGCAAGTGTTTGAGTCCAATATAAATTCCTAGGATCTGGTATAAGCACCTTTTTAAGAATACATTTGAAATATTTTCATTCATTTGTATCAGAACATTGGAATAGGATTCAAAGCCAGTCAAGAGCCCTTCCAGCCTGGTCACTGAAGTTTGAATCAGGAAATTTGACTGTGACCTTTACTGGTACTGAACTCTTCAGCATAGTAAATATCCTGACAAACTGAATATTCAGAGAGGGCTTTATAGATTTGAGAACTATTTAAGTACAGGAGGCAAAATCATAATCTTTATAGAATGATTACAAATCTAATGACATAATATATCTAAAGGTTAAGCAGTTTTATTTATAGAGTATTTGTCATTTTCAACTCATCTTGAACCCCAAGGTTGATGCTACACCTTTGAGTAGTCAGTGCATGGTATTTTGCTAGTCTTATAACAGCAGTATCTCCTCTTTCTGCCCTGCTAAACCCCTGGTGTTTAGCAGATCTTTTACATTTTACTTAATATTATAAAAACACTCTATAATATAAGTCTTCTGAATTATTAACTGGTAAATGACATATACCGCAATATGCAGCCATCTTAAGACTTTTAATTGCAATAAAACAAGAAAACAATATGAAAACACTACAACTATATTTTCCCAGAATGTTTCTAGGGCAGGCATAGATCTGGTTTTGTTGTAGAATTATTCGCGTAAATTCTACAAGCTAGATATAAAAATCACTGATATTCCACAAAAACATTACATAGTTAAGGTACTAACATATGACTCATTTTCACTGGAATGTGCCTTTCGTTGGAAAGTGCCTTTTATAAACAACGATTACATCTCTTGTCCTAATCCTTTATGCTGAGAACCTTTACAGAAGTGAAAGGGTGACTGAATTCATGCAGAACATATAGTAGCGAGGTGATGCATAAGATACGTGAGCCACATTTTCACTTGATGAATAGATAGGATTCATGTAATACAAAATTTAAACTGCTAAAAATCCAATAATGTAACCACTGAAGATGATGGAGTTGAAAGCCTGTTCCTCCAGTGACATTTAAACTAAATCTAAGATAATATAATTCTGCATATTTATCAGGCTACCTTGTATATTTTAAATTTATATCATGTGCTGTATTCACAAAAAGTATATTAAAAAAAAGCAACTGTGAGGAAATACAAACATAATCATTTTCTACACAAACCAAAACAGAACCAAAAAAAAACCTGGAAAATAATTCTATATTTTAATTGCATTGCTCTCAGCAATCATCTTAAATTTCTTCCTGCACAGTTAAAATAGATTAAAACACTATTACCCTCATGGCCTTCTGGTTTAGCCAGGCAGGCTTGAGTGCACTTCTGCCTTTAATTAAGTATGGACAGATAAAGTCTTTTGTTCTTTTTCTGATATGTTTGACACCTGGTGTCTGTGTAATCAGGGAAATTAGTCAGGAAGTTCCAGCAGAGAGGCTTTTAGTCAGAAGCAACACCTGGGTCCCTATCTATGCCTTCATGTCACATAACACCGTTCTGCACCCACAACACGAGACAAAAAGCTGAACAAGTGGTGAGCTTTTGGCTTCAGATACAAAACAGGCTCAATGGGCTCCTGTAGAAATCAATGGTAAAACAAAAGCCATATGCCAACTCCTTCTTTTGCTAAAAAGAAGAAAAAACGACCTTCTTTTTTTTTCTTCCTCCTCCTCATTTATTTTAGGATAATTTATGAGAGAATGCTTTTGCAATCCAGTTCAAGCAAGAAGCTAGGGCCAAATCTACCAGGTGTTATTGCCAGGTATGTCACAATTCCTTCCAATGTGATCCTGGACAAAATCACCATTTCTGTGGAGTGTCAACACTTCACAGTTATCTTGAGTTATAGTAGCCCCTGTGTCAAGTTTTCTCCATGCAGTAAATGCCTTATCTTCTGGAGTTCAACACAAGCTCACTCTTGGCTGAGGGTGTGAGCTAAAACTCATGCAAACATGCCAGATATTTAAGAGATTATTTCTGCTTGATTGGTTTTTAGTGAAACCCTACATCCACCATCCAAATTCAGGTTGGCTGTGCAAGCCAGCACCACAGGGCATGAGGAAATAACGTATAGAGCAAACCAGCATATGGCATCTGAAAAAAAAGCTGTGGGATTCACCCTGCAGGTCCTCAGAGGCTACACATACTACTACCTGTAGTCCCACTATGAAGACTGGTGGTATGTCACACTGACAATGTGTGTGAAAATTCACTCAGGATGATTTTGAGTGAAATTATTCATTTGTATGCAAATTCAAGCTAGCTACAGTAAAGGGGCACCTCGCAACTACATTAAATTCCTGCACAAATAAGCACAAGTGAAAGGGCGATGGTGAGGACATGGTCCCTTCCAGAATCAGTAATTTCAGTTAGAAGTTAATAACATTTCAGAAAAAAATTTTGCATTTCTTCACTTTTCCTTTCATTCCTGTCCACCTTGCCTGTACCATGTAAGCAAATAAACTGTAATCGTCCTCTCTCATGAACTTACTGGACAGCAGATCTGATGCTGCAGGAGGCCTTATACCTCCTTGTAAGATATCACAAGCTGAAATCACCCCTCTACCTTTAGCCTCCATCTCAGTTATTCCCATTTTCAGTTCAATCCCATTCCTCCATGGTGGTCTTTCCCTAACTTTCAGAGGCTGGCAACAAAGATTTCCCCATCTTCCAGTTAGCAGCTGGGCATTTTGTTAGGAGAGTAACAGTGGGCTGAGCTGCTCAAAACTGCTGGGCTCTTTCTAGCAATGCCTGCCAACATTTTCCTTTTTTCCCTGCAATGTACTACCTGGCTCTGAGCACCCCCAATCAGCTGCTCAACCGCCAAGAAGCAGACAAGTCATGCAGGAAGCAGGTAAGAGGACAGGTAGGACTGGAGCTGAGCAGGAGAGACAGTTTCTTCACTTATCAAGCCCCTGTGTAAAATCCCATCACTCAGAAAATCGCTATGAGGTGGCAACCATGACTTCTTCACACAGTATGGATAAGGTTTAATTACTGTTTAGGAAACACTCAGAATTATCTTAGGAAAGACACCACTCCATCCAAGTGGAGACAGCAGTGCCTAGCCCACAGGTTGCTGTGTTGCTTCCCTGGGTTTAGACCGATGAGCACTCTCAGACCCAAAAAAACCAGCTTTCTCTTTCAAACTGAGTTTTGAGATTTGTGGTATGCTTTTATTCTCATCAGGGTGAAAGAACAGTAAAAAAGAAAGCCTGGTGGTGAGATTATTCTGAGAATAAATTCAGAGCCATAGGTCTGCAGGGAGAATAGGGGCTGAGTGCTGCGCTCCAGGTGTATCACCAACCACATACAAGTATTGAGATACCAGAAAGCAGCTGGTTTGGAGAAGGGGTTAACAGTGGTTCCCTTATGACCCTTATTTGCGAACAACATGACAAAATGTTGTTAGCACACAACATTTTTCAATGTGTTTGGCAGATATTAACTAATCGGTACTTTCAGTCTTGAAAGCATTGCAGCACTTTACTTCAGAACTGAAGAGAATGAAGCTGAGGAGGTTAATAACTTACAGGAAATGACAGTGAAATTATGTGGTAGAATCGCATTTAGGATTATTATGTTTCCACTTCATGCTTCTGTGCTACAATCTACATATCATGATCTTCCCAGTTTAAAAAAAAAAAAATAAAATAATAAGTAACATGTAATAAAATTGTATTATTTCTCTAATTTGACCTTTTCAGATTTAATGCACTTTTAGACAAATGCCAGTGTAATTCCCTTCCTTTTTCCTAAGATTTCTCTCCCAAATAACACATAAACTTTTCTAAATACTAAGGATCTCCATTAAGAAATTAAGCATTATTGCCTGCTTGGATTTTCTACACATTGATTATTCTTTAAACATAACACTTTATTTATTATTGTTGATGATTATTCTTTAAACTTGACACTTTATTTATTATTTTTAGTGATTAAAAGAACCCTTGGCTTATGCATTCTCTTTCAGCTCTAGATGCACGTGCATCGCTTTTAGAGTGAATTCCACTTCAAAATAGATTCTCTGCTTTTCATAGTTTTCTGGATTACCCCAAGTGAAATTATGAAAACTTTAGAAATTGCTGTAATGCTACAATGCCACCATCTGGTTATAGTCAAGGATCTGATCTTGCAGGTGCTAAAGGCTCTAAGCCTCAAAGAATTCAGCAAGACACCACTGACAACATAGGCTGAGTACTGAAGAGATGTATGCATAGAACTGGTCTTCTTTATTGCGGGATTTTGATTAGCCAGAGATTGAGAGCAGTTTAAAGAGTGAGCAATACATCTGCTCTTTCTTTCTCATTATTTGCCACATCAGTTCTGCCTAAGAGGCTCTGAATCCTGAATAAATCATACACGTATGTGTGACTGCACGTAGCATGTGAAGAGCAGTTCACATCCCTCTGATGCCGCAAAGTCTTCCTCTGGGAGCCCTGTGGAGCAGGGCTGGGGAAGGCTGGAGGCTTTCACCCTCAGCCCTCATTGCCCATCCTGAGGGCAGAGCTGCCTCTGGGCAGGGCAAGCAGAGCCAGCCACAAGCTCCCAAAATCCACATCGAAAGCTGAAAATGTTTACTGCGGAAATTCCAAATATTTTAGCAATTCCTTTTGAATTATATCATGGGAAATAATGCCATTCTTGGAGAAAACTACAGTGCTTTCTTGCTTTGGAAACACCTGAAGAAGTGGGAAAGAGCAGAAGTTGGCATGGGAGCACAAAGTGAAAGAAAACCAAGATAAACACAAAACTACATAATCTTTGAATAGCAGTCACAGCCAAAAGAGGTGTCTTTTTCAGTGTCTAAACCTGACTAGACAGAATCTGATTTTACATATGTTGACTGCAAAGCAGCACCATAACATTTCTGCTCACTTCTTGCTCTATTTTAAAGTGCTACTTCGTGAGGATTGCCAAGCGGACACTTTTTACTTCTTGCAGCAGAGAGAAAAGGTATCAATCTGGTTTGGAAACATATATTATTATTTGCTTCTGTGCTGATATTCTATGTGCTGATTTTAAACCAAAACCATTTGGGGCTGCTGGACTGATTTCTGTTGAATGTAAATAAAATTGGAAATAAAATGGAATCAGCAGCAGGAGCAAGTCATAAGTCAAATGGCAGCCTCTCTTATTGCAATCTGTTTTCATGGGTTAAATTAAACAGAACAGTAATATTAGGAATATAAACAGAAATTAAAAAGTTAACAGTGGTGTCTCAGAAAAATATACTTCTAAAAATGTATTTTGAAATATTAAGACATAAAAATATCTGCTCTTCAGAACCATCAAGGCAGAATTGTTTTCCATGTTATTATTGGAGGGGGATTCAGTCTAAGGGCCTGAGTATGTAGGGCCTGGCACATGGTATACAGGACCAGAAAATTACACCCAACAGTAAGGTAAAAGCAGGAGATAAAGGGGGAAGCGGCAGGGGAAGAGATCCTATATTTCTGTCAAAGCTACCAAAGGACATGGAAGAAGCTTGTTCAGGTTCATATCTTAAAAAAAAATACAATAACAAATGAAGAAAAAAATCTACTTGTTATTCCTGGGACCTCCGTGAACTTTCTATGATAAGGTGTATAGTAACAAATCAGAAAAACATAAATTCACAATTAAAATATTAAACAGCAGATGGCAAATTTGTCCCAAGACCCTTGTTGTGTGCACTAGGACTGCAGCAATTCCTAAAATTCTGTACTTAATACAAAGATAGTAGGAAATCCAACAATAACCCAGAAGGAAGTATAAAAGTGTGGATAGTGATGTGCTTTAGCATGGATTTGAGCAGAACTTAAAAGTATGTTCTAAAAGTGCAATTAATCAATGATTTTGACCTCAGGAAAACTTGAGCATCTTAGAAAGAAATGTGTAAAAAAACACAGGGTTTGTTTGAACGTGCCATGGTTTGCACTGTGTAGATGACAGTACTTGGCCAATAAACTCCTGAACAAATAGGTGAGTAGGACTCCTATGTGATGCCTTACCAAGTGACGTGTTCAGCCTTTTGACTGTTGCAGAGACCATGTTGTTCCTACTCCATCACAATGGGACCTACTGGTACGGGCACTGCAGACCCAGGGATTTGCAAGACTACTGGGCAGGTGGTACATTGATTCAACAGAAGTATTTTTGCTTTAGGAAGATCAGCTGGGAAAGAGATCGTCAATTAGCCATGAAGTCTGTTCTCAATACCCCATTTCTCCTGGGCACTTCGAGAATGGACCCCAATGCAGCGCTCTGGCAAGAGCCCAACTTGGACCCCTCTTTTGACACAGTTTCACCAAATGAGCTACACACTTCCGTACACACGTCCACACCAACACAAGGAATGTAGGTCCCCTGTAGGTCTTACGTGTTAAGTGTGTGCATTTCAACAGGAAGTAAAAGAAAAATTTGTATTAAGAAACACTGTAATTTTGTTTGAAGAAACATTGTTGGTTTGATTGCTTCCGCATTCAGCATTTCTGACCAACAAACTAGTTTCCTGACACAGACACCCTGTACCACATGAGATACTGCAACTCCTTTTCAGAGGGACACAAATACCCCATAGGTCTTAAAGGCACCCACCAGCCCCATGTGACTTAAGTCAGGGTATCTTAATTAGAAATCTATCTTTAGACAATTGAATAAAGCCCTGAATATTTCAGAACAAAAATCCCCAGTGTTAAACCACAGGCAGGTAATGTACTAGGAAAAGAGAATGGCCTAATCGCTGGGACTTTAATTTAAAAAATAAATAAATAAAGTCATCCCAACTAACATTGTTAAGCTGTATCAAGTTTGGGGAGTTTAATTATTTTCATGCAGCTTTAATTGGGACAAGAAGCCAAACTGCTGGAGCAGAATATTCCTTTCACACCCGTCTTGAACCAAATGCAAACTTAAAACAGAAAGAGACAACATCAAACTACTAGCAATAATTGCAAATGATTACTATTTACAGAGTATTCATCAGCATACACTTCATCAAGACTGTTACCACAGCTTTCTCTTGGAATAAGATATTCAATTCTGATGACACAAATTCAGTTATGAGCCTTTATTGTGCTGCAAACAAATGCTGTATTTTCTGCCTTATTTTCTTTTTCTACAATCTATTAAATATACGTTTTATAGGCTACTTTCTCCTCACATTCATTCAGTCTCACACTAAAGATTTCTTCTGTATTTCTAGTATCTTTTTCTGCAGATCTCTGCAGGTGTCTCCGTATTACCTAGATGACATTAGTGTTTGTAATACCTCTCAACCTGGTAACTTTTAAGAGTTTTACTGTCAAAGCATTTTTTATCCTGCTTTTATCATTCTTGGACAACAGCCTGGATCTGGAAATCCTTGCCAAACAATAGTCCTCATGTATACGCCTACTAAAATCAGCTATATGATTAAAGATTCCATGGAGGAACTACGTTCTCATAACAAAAAATTACTTAGTCCTGATAGCATGGTACCCACTAGACATTCTCCCATCGTAAGTCATCGCCATTAATCATTACACACTTTACTTTAAAATAGCTTGAAATAAGAAGTAATGTGAAGATGTGCAAATCTCTCTTCATTTTTATTAATGTCGGAAGCAGTGTTTTATGAGATCTTAAATGATTCATCAGAGCCTAAATAATGCAGTTATACTTTTATATCAGATAATTCTGTATACTTCCATGTATATTGTGGTACACGTGTTAATATACTGGTAGTCCTGTTGTTCTTGCCAAACAGAATAGATAGGACTGAGGCACCATTCTAGGATGCGCTTGCTGAACCAGGGAAAAAATAGCAAACCAGATTTTCAGAGGAAAAAGCATGTTATTGAGTGTGAGACAGACTCTAGCTAAATGCCAGCAGACTGTAATTTTGAAAGAGTAGCCTGGGGAACAGTCATTGGAAAGGGAAGCAGGCACCAGGTAGCTGAATGCAGGACCAATAAAAGTGGGGGCTGAACAGCAAACTTTGTGGAGAGCCAAGCAGAGGAAAGTGGCAAATAACACTTATTTGAGGGCTTTTCCAGGCAAAAGGATCTGGCAAGAACAGGAGACCAGAAGTGGTACCCTGTGGTACCTTGAAAATGCCTGGTCCCTTTGAGCAGTGATCCTCTTCATGCCTTCCTGGAGCTCTTACATGTGGAAGGGCTAAGACAAAAGGAACTGAGATCACAAGATATTCATCTAGCCAGCTCACCCAATAAAGGCTTTACAAAAGCAGCTCAAGAGCAGGAATGAGAAGCCACATGGTTATTGATACTCTTCCATGCTAATTTACAAACGATCCTCTGTTGCTGTGATGCTCACTGATTTTTGACCCTCTTTTCGCAAGTCAGCTCCACAGTGAAGAGCCTTTCTATGCTTCTTAATTAATCTAAGGCAGTTTTTCCCAAGTCGTATTTTGCAATTTTAGTATTCAGAAAGATAGCAGTCCACAAACAACTGAACGTACTCAGATACCAATTTCATATACATGTAAAAATGTAAACGCACACAAAACAGAGGGAAATAAAAGTAAAAAAATTATATTTCAAGGCTTAGCCAACTTTTATTTGATGGCAAATGAAAACACCCATAGTAAACAATTTTGCCTGGGAAATCTACATGTCCTAAAGGTCTACTGAAAAATACTAATCCTTTACAGAAAAATAAAAGAAAACAGTGCTCTCATTTTGGTTATTGCCACAAAAAAAAAAAAAAAAAAAAAAAAAAAAAAA
>VWZT01009622.1:779373-809352 GCA_013397055.1 Pachycephala philippinensis
AAAAAAAAAAAAAAAAAAAAAATTCTTCCTCCTCTTTTGAAGAGCTCACTTCTGAAACTGATGATACTTTATTTTATAAAATAATGTAAATATATATTTATTCAAATGCTCTATCCGTGGACAAATTTCTTATTTATTTATTCAACTATTTTCAAACTGAGCCCAAATCCTTTCTTTTGTTTTATCACGTTAGGCCTCTGCATCAATGCCAGGTAACATGAATCATTAGAGTCTTATTACTTGGAGCAAAACCTCTCTTCTTCTGTAAAGTCAGAGCAATCTCTTTTTTAAAAAAAAGGACTGTCTCGTGGAATTAAAAAATCTTCTGATGCCATTTAACTGCAGCTACATTTATCCTATTCTGGGTGCACATACTGCTACAGTAGTTAACAGAATTTCTGTCCACTCCAAGACAATAAAGATAGCAGATGTGGAGTCACAAGACCCAGAGACCTCTACCAATTAAAGGTCAAAATCTGTCTCACTTCACAGAATGCAGCATTTGAGCATGAGATCTTGTGTATATTTGTCATCTTGTTCAGTCAGAAAGATATGACAACAAATAGCTGGTCAAAAGCTGTCAGGGTCAAACTAAGCTTGATAGAGTGCCCTAGGTCACCTCTGTGATTCCAACAGCAGAAATCGCCCTGCTGTCAGTTTGTATTTCACTCAAATAGTACGCGGCACACAGTAGAACTGTATTCCACCACTAATTGCTTCTTTGACCTTCTTGTTAACCAAACATTTTGATTAGAAATATGTACCGTGTCATCATGTTCCATGGCAATGTAGCAGCTGCCTCTTAACAGATCTGCAGTATTGAATGTCCTCTCACCTCACACCCAGAGGATTCACAATTAAGGTTGTATTACAGTTTTTGTTTGACTGAGGTAAAAATGCAAGAAGATAATACAGCATTCCATACAAAGAAGTGCACACTCCGGAGAATCTTCACATTTCTGTGTCCTTTCGGTAAAATAGACACAGAGTTAGTTTTTGTTATAGTTTTCAAGGTTTGTTTTTTTTTAATAGTGATTTGACCTGGAGCTAGGCAAGAAAAAAGAGAGATGAGCAAGTAAACCTTTCTGGCCAAATGATTATTTCTCACTTCAACAACAAAAAATTGAAATTCCCCTGCACAGTTCTTAGCATGTCCATAGAAATGAATACTGAATAAAGAAGTCACTCGTTACTGCTTTGGAATTCTGAGACGCGATTTTTTCATTATTCCAGTGAACATGACTGCAGGAAAAGCTTGGACTCAGTAAAATGTTCTAAACTTGCCCAAACAGGCTCAGTAAGCTCAAAGGCAGACTGCAAAGCACCAAGTCCTGACCTCCAGCAGACTGGTTCCACAGCAAGTTAGAAACAATCAAAGCTTTCATGCAACTCTATTCCAAATTTTCTGTTTAACAGATATTACTTTGTCTCCATTTCTACACACAGATCCCTTTTACTTTCTGGTTTTTTTCCACTTTTTTCTTTTTTCTTTTTATATATTTTCTTCTCTAAAGCAGAAGCAGATTTCTTTTCATACAATTCTTAAGTTTCCATCAACCTATCTCTTTGCTTTTCCATTCCCCAGAAAGCATTAGTCTACTTACAGCATAATAATTTTAAATTAATAACAGGGAATTTCTACACTTTTTTAACAGAAAATGAGCCTTTCTCTTGCTGTGCATGCAACAGGAGGCACATGTTGATGCAGAAAGCTTTATTAAAATTTTGTCTTTACTCACCCGGTACAAAAAAAAACCCAGAAAAACCAAACATCAATTTTGCAATGATTGTGTTAGAAGTTGTGTAAGATTTGCAATTTAAATCAGCCTTTTAATTTTCTTCATTTATTACAGAATGTACTGACAAATATATTTGAGCAACCACAATTTCTCACATAAATATTGTGGAAGCTTTTGACAGCCACCAAGTAGAACTGAAGCTCTATTACCCCGAAATTTCTCCTATCTCTTTTCTGTTATTCCACAATTTCTCTTTAACCATTACCAGATCCATTTGGTAGAGGTGATCCTATTTTGCTGTGCTGTTGTGAATAGTTTTGAAAGCACCTGTTCAACAGAGTATTTCATTTTGCACATGTATGTAAACGAATAAAAGGAGAAAATATATTTACACCTGGAGTGACAGAAGTAAGAAGCCTGACAGAGATTTTTTTCACCTTCAGCGTAAAAGCAAGCAATGCATTTGGCCTCAGAGATGTAAACCTCCAGTGGCGCATACCCATGGAAGGAGTCTCCAAATTCCTATGGTTATAACTATGGCAGCAGTCTCATGGGAAAGACCTGGGCCAAGGGCCAGCGGTTCTGGAGACCACCCTACCCCCAGGAAGAGGTGCAAAAAGCTGTTGGATGCTGCTGGAAGCAGAACTATCGTGCCACTGTGGTCCAAGTGGGTGGGGGGGAATAAAGCTCTGTATCTCAGCTGACAGTGGCTCGTGTAGACTCTATTTTGGGAGTCTTTGTTTAAAACTGCTCCACCCAATGTTTCCATGTGATGGTTGACAACTCCCATCCTGCAACAGTACTGAGATCATCACTAATACCATTAAATATGGCGTAGTATTAAGCAATGCTGGGAATATTTAGCAATGTCATGAGCATGCCCTCAAGTGAATTTTTTAAACTTTTCTTGCCACCAGTGCTGAAGATGAAAAAGAATTTTTTACACCAGATCCAAGAATGGAGATAAAATACTTGGGAATTTATGCGCTATTCAATTTACTAATAGTTATTAATCTTCAGTGTAATGTGAGAGCCAGTCCCATTTCCTTGGAAAGCCATTCCAAATTCTACATGAAATAATGGTCTGGGCAGAAATGTATGATTCTGTAAAACAGTGTAATTATACAGAATGTGAAATTTAAGAGTTCTTAATTCATGAAACAATGGTATATTACTTCAATACTTTGCCTAGTTATTTGATATACCCATATAGCATGTGCATATGAAGATGTATATGCATTTCCTTTATAAACACTGTGTCACACATTCAGGGAATGCAGGTAACAAAAAAATAAGCTTGCTGTGCCAACATTTTTTCCTGCCCTTCCAGACTTAGCAGGGCATGTATTTTTATAGTTTAACAAGCTTTCCTATTAAATTTTGAAAAATTAATCTATTATTGACATACTTGAAACATATTCAATTAGTCTTGATTTGGTATATTTGATTTAAAGGCTTTTGATTATTTGTTCCGTGTTCTAACTTGACAACTTAGAAATGGAATGAAATTAACCTGTCAGGAAGGATTAATGAACAGATTCTGTTCAGAAGTTTAGATGATTTACAAGAATTTCACTGCAGCTGATCTTGCCATTGAACCAATATTCATTTCTGAAAATGGACTAAAGGTCCATGTGATGATATCCTGTACTTTCATATACTAATTAACATCCATTTATCAGAGGGGTAAAATGACACTATGTAAAGCAGCTAATTCTCTGTACTTTAATTGAAGTCAAATTGTTTCTTATGTCAAAGAATGAACATGTTTATAGATTATTAGTATATACATTAAATACAAATAAGCATAACTGATGGAATAACTAATTATTTGAATGTTAGTTGAGCCTATTTTTATTGCAATAAATATCCTGTAAATGTACTTCTTAGCTGCAGTACAGAACTATTTATTGACAAAGTGTGTTTCACTGAGAGGCTTAGTGAACTATTCTTAATAGCTCTTAATGAAAAAGTACATCAGAAGATGCTTCTGTAGTCTGCTGGTAAACTGAGAATAATTTCTTAATTCTCAATGTTCAACATTTTTCAAATTCATTTTTCTGTAGCTTTGATAATCTGATAAATGGCAGCAGTGGGAGGAGCAGGTTTGAGTGTGGCTTTAAACAATTGTTTTCATTCTGCTTCATCTCAGGCTCTAGCTGAGGAGGAGTGGGGGCAAGGCATGGACTGTGCAATGTAAAACACATTTGGTCAGATTGCCAAGGAAGAAGAACTTTAAATTGTAACATTACCTACAGTAATTTTCTTCCTTCATTGCATATGGGTTATTGTGGACAGTAATAAAAGCAGAAAATAATTGTAATGAATTTCATATTCTGTAAAAAGTCACTAAAAATAATTTAGTAATAAATATTAAAAAGCAAATTTTCTGTCTGTTTAAAGGAAACATACACCACCTGGGCTCTATAGGAAAATACATTCTTGTTCTAAAATCTAGTGATTGTATGAAATTTGTTTTGCAGTTGGATTTTGATTGAGGTAACTGACTGACTGGGGACTGAGATGCCCCAGTGACTTTAATGTGATTAATGCAAAAGAAGTATCTTATTTCTGTGTTGGGATCAGCTGACTAGAGGGACATCTACTTCAAGTGGATGAATACAGTCAATCAGGTGGTTACACACATTGACTATTAATACCTGGATTACTGCCTACATTGTATTAGGGGCTGCATCAGTTTGTTTGCGGTCTGTAGTCAGGCACAACTACAGGTTGAGGTGAGGAAAAGATGGTAGAACTAAGGTGAATAAATTGTTTGGGGAGCAAAATTGTGGACAGTGACTGACGTTAGAAAACAAGAGCAAATGGAGAATAACAGCTGAACAGGGAAATCTGGCTGAGAAGCCAACAGGGACCTACTTTGTCAAATAAAAACTATTTACTCCTGTTTCCTATTTCAGCTTCAGTGTTACAATTACTTTGTTTTTAACAGCGTAATTGTTTGGCATTTATTATTTTGACACAGCCATTTCTTGAATTGTGAAAATGAAAACAGATTTAATTGTCATCTTTTCGAAGTCATGCAGAATCTTACCTAAGACAGAAACCAAATTTGCATGCAAATTAAGTGAAAGACTTTTGCCGGTTTTAAGGGACAAGAATTGATCTCTATGTTTTACAAGTACTAAGGAAGATAACTTTTCAATTCTTTGGAAATCATATGTACAACGCCTTTGTGTAGATAATCCTTCTTGTTTTCACTGTTGTAGAGTAGTAGATACTCTCCCTTACTCTGCTGTTCTCTCAGGTATTCGTTTTACAAACCACACTATCTTAAACAAGGTGGTTCAAACTCAGTGATTTCATTATTCGGGGAATGGCTGTAAATTCTTAACAGGCTGCATGTCAAAGGTTGTGTTAATTTTCTTTTGATCTACATAAGAGTGAATTTCATTTTATGCACAGCATGTTCATTTTGTATTGGAGTGATATTTAAAAAAAGACAGTTCATTAAGTAATTTCAGTGTATTGACAAATGGGCAGGATTAAAGACTATTAAAACAATGACTCTTCAGTGTATCATTCCCACCATATTGCATTTTAGTATTAGCAAGACAACTCTGGCTCTCTTATGATGGTAATTTTTAGATACAGTGATTTCTCCAGGACATTACTCTTGTAGATAGACTTCAACTATTCAAATTCAGCCAGCTGTAAAATAGGAGTTATCCTGGTCATTTGATTGAAATACAATATAACATGTCAATAATAGGAAAGAAGACTCTTACATCTATTGTATTTTTGCATGCTTTCCATATGAAGGCGACTTGATCTTTAGCCAAGACAGTTTCTGTGACTTTTCTTTAATAAAATGAAAGTAAACTTTGGTGTAAGGAAGTACCAATTGAGGAGCTTGGTAAAATTTCACCAGTAATTTGTACAAATGACTATGACTGCTTAAATTGTAAGCACATCAGTACTAATATTTTATCTTGAGTAATCACAGGTTACTAAAAGTTACTGGACAAGGGTTAAAATAACCTCCATAGAGCTTATCTACCTTGCAGTATAATGATTCCAGGTTCTACTGAATTGATAGGAATCTCTTCTAATACTGGTAGTTACCCCTTTATCCTACAAATGCTGCAAGTTCCCATTGGTCTTTCCAGTTAGTTGTGTTGTCATATAGCCAGGTGGGTTCATCTTTTTTATGTCCATTGAAGTGTCTGCTGAATAAGCAGCACATGCGTAGCATGCGCCTGAATGCTGGTTACTCTGGATCAAGCTTAGGCACACAGGGAGACCCAAGGGAGAGCTTCAGATTTCCACTTCCCTCTGTAAGGCACGCTGGGATTGTTACCTACAATTGAACTGCACTTCTGTGTACCTTCATTAATCACAGTGGATCTGGCCTGTATGTATTTCTGAACCTTCAGCTCCCTCTTGTCCTGTGCTACCTTCACTAGAATCATTGCCATTACTTATTCATGGCGTGGCAGTTGAGAAGTGCCCTGGAGGGAGACTTATACTTAGTATATGGGCACTCATCATCAGGTTAGTGCTGAAGGAAGGCCTGGAAAAGCCCTTCTTCCATTCGCCATTTTACCTTCTAATTGACCTGTATTTTTTTTCCCCACTCAGTACAAAAGTTATACAGCTAAAGTGTTTTTATTTGCACTCACCGTTTCTGAAATGCTGAAATAGTTTGTATCCAATAAAGATGTTCAAGTAAAAAAGTGTAGACTATTGATTTTGTGCTTATTTCACTACAATAAGATGGTATTGAGGTACATCAGGTTTCTATTTATACCAAGTTAATGGTTTCAGTGTGATTTTACTCTGGGACTAATTAGATACATAAAGTTAAATATGTCTGAAAGTCTATTTTCAGAATCAAGGCTTCGTTCAGAGGTTTTTTAAATTTAAATAATTTCTATCTTTTCCTGTCTTAGCATCAGGATTATGAAAATGAGGGTCATGCCCATATACAGGGACCTATAGCACAGGCTAATTTCCACAGCTGGACTTTTGGTATTTATAATTTTTAAAGCCACAATCAAAAGAACATTGCAATAGCAGAAGCATTTTTGCAAAGGGATAAAGTGTTTATAATGTTTCTTAATTTTTCTGCTTTGGGATCTTCAAAAAGACAATGCAAGAACATAGATGGATAGACAGATGGATGGATAGATCGATCGATACCTTGATCGAACTCCTTCATTAAAATTGCAAAGGTTCCTGGGGCCAGGAAAGCAATTTGTGAAAGCACAGAGGTAAACATTTCGCACAAAGGAAATTAATAAAATGTTCCCCAGTGGTTCTGAAACAGGGTTGCTAAAATATTTTCCTTGCTGTGCACGGGATAATGAGGTCATCATAGAAACAGAGAGTTGCTCACTTGGACCACAACGGCACGATAGTTCTGCTTCCAGCAGCATCCAACAGGTTTTTGCACCTCTTCCTGGGGGTAGGGTGGTCTGCAGAACCACTGGCCCTTGGCCCAGGTCTTTCCCATGAGACTGCTGCCATAGTTATAACCATAGGAATTTGGAGACTCCTTCCATGGGTATGTGGTAGTCCTGCAGCCAGTAAATATGGTACTGTAACAGCTCAGACAGTTCAAGTTGCTCTGATCCTTTTAGTTACAAAGCAATCAAGTTACTACAGTTTGGACTCTGTTGTCACCACTGCAGCTCTGCTCAGCCTGCTCACCGTTTTCGGGACAGCACCCTTCAGTGAGGGCATGGCCAGAGATGGGTTCACCTGTGGCACCTCATTTGTACCCCCTGAGAGAATTGCTCTGCTTCGGCTGCTCCTCAGTAGATAGACCCACAGATCTTAATTGCATTATTAACTTCATCCCCGTAATTTAAATTATTTAAATTGCTCAGTTTGTACTGGTGGCAGAAGCGTCATTTAACTGGACCAGCACCTGCCAAGGTCCTATTTCACTTGGTCAGGCAAGAAATTCTTTTCCTTACAGATTGTGCCCCTTTTTTCACACATCACATTACAAATCTGAATGGGGCAAGGCCTTGGGATGGTATCGCAAGACACTGAGTAACACCGGACCTCAGGGAACTGGCAGATACGACATGGGATCTATAAAAAGCTTTCTGGAGCCTTCTGGAGTGGCACATGGAATCCAAGAAAGATACCCTAAGGGATCCCAACCTGCTCTATATATCCAGTTATACCAGAAAGCAATGTAGTACTTAGTGTCAGCATGAACTAAATCTCTTTCTGGACTCCCTCGATTAGCTGCCAAAAGCCCATGTGTATGTGCCATGTAGACTTCTGCTACTTCATTTGGAGAAGAATCCTGCCCTTTGCATCTGTTATACCTGCATTAACACAAAATAGGAAATACTAAAGCCAAGAATGCAGCCTTCAGTGACTTTTCCTGGTGAGCTCCAGAAGACGAAGTGGGCCTGAACTGCAGTCTGTGGAGGTGGAAACCTCTTCAGTTCCATTCGTCTCTGCTCCCAGTCTCCAGAGAGTCATTCACATGTGCACACACAACAGCATCTTAATGAGTTTAAATGAGGCTGCAGACTTTTCTTAGGCTTGATATACAGGAGTCTGTTTTGTGGTAATTAAATAATTAATCAGTGCTACTCTGCAATTAACCAAATAATATCAGATATTACAGTAAAATTAATGAGCTCATTTCAGACTGTGTTCTCTTTTACAGCAAACCAGACAGTTACAGTTCTGTTTCTCTAAGTAGTTATGTTTTTAAATCAAAATAAATTTTCTAAATTATCACTTGTCAAATCGAGTTTTTCCAGGAAGCCGATTAACCGACTTCTTTGATATTACAGTTTTGTTCATCACAACTTAAATTTCTTACCAGAAGAGTTTATTCAACACATCCACTTTAGGCAGCTACAAGAACTCTGAAATGCTTCAATGGCAAATTTATTCTGTCATGAACTTCAAATGCTCTATATTTTACTTCACCTTATTTGAATCTTCAATATTCTTGATAAGACATTTAAAAATAGGGAAACAAATCTATCTCACGTAATCCTGAGACAGTGCTACAGGTAGGATGCAGGTTGCTTTGACCTCACTTCTGGACCTTAAAATACAGGAAGAAAATACTCCCTTCTAAATCCTGCTATATAATGAACCTATTAAAAAAATAGGTGGAGTTATTTACATCATAATCTACATTTTAGAGCTGAAAAGATGATTCTGAGTTTACAGAAAAATTTAAATTTGAAATCTGAGAAAAAAATGGTGAAGTTAAGTCATCACTCTGTTTTTCATCTCATTTCTCTGAAAGTTTCACAATTCTGTTACAGATAATTTAGTGGAGCTTAAAGCATTTACATTTTTTAGTTAAGTAATAGTTATCAAAACAAATTTAATGTCCTAATTCAAATAAAAACTCAGCAATAGAAGCTTAACACAATTTATTATAAGTCTTTCAAACAGAATATTGCTAGAAATGGTCAGCTGCAAAAGAAGTTCCTTGCTTCCCTACGCATTCATGTTTCTACTAGAAGACACCTCTTGGGGAAGTTGCTGCAGTTCTCACTTCCATTTAATTAATACATTCAGCTATTATCTGGTACCAAAAATGTCTGCACATTAAAAGCTATTCTTAGTCCTTAATTCAGCTCACATCTTCATAAAGTATAGCGATTAAATCCTTTTCCTGAACTGAAGAATTTGAGACTTTTAGTTATGATCTCTAGTCTTTAGTGTATAATTACAGCTGAAAACATAATCATAAAATTTATCTATATAACTTCATTTTTGTCTTGAAAAATTAAAATGTAAATAATAGATGTCATTCTGTATTTTGAATACATAATAAGACACGGAACTTACAAGGTATATGTAAGTATTTCTGGGAAAAGGAATAAACGTAATGGAGTGTGGTTTCAAGTCACAGAATCCCACAATCATAGAATGGGTACAGTTGGAAGGGACCAGGGTGGATCATCAGGTTCTAGTGGTAATAATAGAGAAGTTTAAGCATCTAATAAATCTAGATGTAAAATCATTTTTAAAACTGAAGAACTCATTATACAGTCTTAATAATGTATAAAGCTTCTAATCAGTGCTATCTAAATGACTAGCATTTGAAAATAATTTTGTACCTTTGTCTTTTAGAAGCACATTAGTGTATTTGCATAGCTAGGGAAATGGCAGTTGCAAATTGATTACTCATTTTAAGAAAATGAGCAATACAAAACTATCATATTTGAATCCTAAACCTAGGAATGCATTAATCAAGAATAGGATGGATTTTCAAGGACTTACAGTAACTACTCATCTTCCTACATATGATAGATCAGATTTCAAAGTAATAAAGATGCGTCTGAGGCATGCAAGTGGCTCAAGTCAATAATATCTATCTGTGGCCCTGTAAACTATGTTGCTTGAACTTTGGTGATATTCCAATGGAAACCTGAAACAAGCTTAAAAACTTGAAAAAAGTTTCTAAAATAATCTCAATTTAATTAAGATGGCTACCTCTACATTGTAAATGTTACAGGGTTTGTGTTTTCACATGTGCACTCGCTCAGTGCTGCCCAATGCTGGTGAGAACTCCCCCACAGTGTGGGCTGCTGGGTGGGTGCAGTGTATTTCCCAGGCCATGGTGGCTGCCTGGGTGCTGGTGACGTGCACCATCACACTGGACACAGAGTGGAACTAAGACTCAGCATGTGTTAGAGGTTTATTAAGATCTTGTAGAGATGGAGCATGCTCCCTCCAATGGCATAAATATGCCTGTTTCCACCTTTCAGATATTTAGATTCCTTGCTCTGAATGTCTCAATCTGAATTTCTCTTAATAATAGGATTTCCTTCTGAAATCATTACAGCTTTCTTAGAGTGTTTATACTCTAAAGTTTTCAATGTATATTCTAATACCTAAGACCAGCTGTACAAGTTGCATCTGGAAATACAATGTACAATATATAATCAAAAAATCCACACAGAAGTGAGCATACTCACTTATATGCCTAATAAGGTTAGATTAGGGAAACTCCATTTTTTCAAATGAGAGTTTATCTAACTGAACAGATTTAGGGTTAATGACATTTCATTTTCATGGTTTCACTTCAAGAGTATCAGGTGTATTACACTACATTCCTGATGGAGTGTGGTAGCTTTTCAAATTCTTTCAATTTGCACAGTACAGGGTAGCTTTTGGTCAAAAACTGTATGAAGGCATTCAAGCAAAGAATTTCTTAAGTTGAATATCAAAAATAGTATTTTTTCCCTCCCAAAATGCAGGAAGGCATATCACCAGCAATCTGCTATCGCAGAACCTTTCTGAAGGTAGCAATTCATACTACAGTGAAATTAAGAAAGTATTTCCCACTTGTGTTCATTCTAAAGGTATGTATATTTATATGATAATCGCCATAAAAGTCAAAGAAAAAAACCCACAAAGTTTAGAATTTATAACTCTTAATTAAAAATATTTTTGATGAAAAAATGGTTTAATGAACTAAGAAGTATATGACACTTATAGGTACGTATATAATAGTTATAAGTATGATCAGTTTTTGCCTGAATAAAACTTCCATTAATCTCTTTAGAGAGAAGTTAATGCTAAATGAGCTCACATTTCACATACATCGTATTAGAAAGTTAAACTTGTCATTTACAAGGAGACAAGGCATTTTCTCAGTATTATGAGTTTTGGTATTTATATCTCTAATTTCTCTTTTAATTTTTGAAATCTTTTTGTTTCTTCACCTCTGAAATTGTTAGCCTTAAAAGAAAGAAAACTGAACATTCTAGGACCTTTTAGCTGTCTTGTCACAAAAAGGGGTGGAAAGGCAAACAGGATCTGTGGGTTTTGGATAATCAGTTGTAGGTATCTATGGGCAAAAATACTGGAATACTCTGAACCTGCATAATTGTATTGGTGTACTTGTGAAGAGATAACCTCACAACACACCCATCCAACACAGAAAGTACAAATACAAGCACGAAGAAACCAACTCCATCTCACTCAGCTCTGCCCTGGTAGAACCCAGACTTCAGCAGAATTACAGTTTTTCCCAGTGTTTTAAGATGCCTATACTCTTCATAGCAGTCCACGCACTCCCTGTACCTCTAATGCAGTGAGCTCTAGTTACTTGATTTCAAAATTTTCAGTAGAACACTTCTGCAAAATCAATGCTATCAGTCCGTGACATGCTGAAGGCAACACTGTATCATATGGCATTTTACCTTCAAGTACTCTTTACAGCTGAGTAAATCACAAGACATGATACTGCTGAAGCCCAACTACAGAATTATCCCACTAGTCTTTGAGGAAGCAAAGCTTTACTTCCAGTATTTATATGTGAAAAAAATAATCCACAGTGACACCACATTCTGTATTCAGAGAGTAATACAGGATTTCTTCATCAGTAACAACCCCTTACTTATAGGGGAGTAAAGACTCATGGTGCATACCCAGAAAGGGCAGAAGCAAACAGCTTGGACAGGTTCTCAAAACATGTATTTCATCTGCCTACATCAAGGCAATGTCTCTATTAAATGTGACTTCAAATAAATCATATTTTAGTTACTAGAGTGAAGTCAGACATTCTGTATGAAAAGTATTCAATTTCTAAACATTCTTGATGCTTTCCTCAGTAAGTGGCAGAACTGTATGATACTGTATTCCCTACCATCTGCCCTATGCCAGACACGAATCTTGTGCCTTCCTGTGTCTTTCAGCTGGGTCTGAGAGAAAGGGAGAAAAAAGCCCGAGCGGTTTTGTGTTCAAGGACAAAGATACACACTTCCCTGCGTTCCTGCTGCTGCAGAGCAGAGGAAGCACCTTCCTGGTTTTAGCCAGCTCTTGGCTCCTTTTCTCAGGAGGGAGACGGAGAGTTAAACTCCTTTGCTTTTATGCTAGTCTGCTAGCTGAGGCAAGAGTGTTTTTCCTTGGGACTTTGATTTCTTCTTCTTCTCTTCTGGACTGTTCAGCAACACCAGAACATCACCGGGAGGCCCTACACCGTGGCCTGGAGGGGCCCACACCAAACCCCAGCTACGGAAAGGAGAAAGCCACACCCACAAAGCACTCTGGAATCTACCCACGTTCTCTCCACAGCGAGAGGCTTTATTATTTCGCATTATTTTCTTTTTTCCCCGTGCCTGCATGCACTCTGCTTGTTAAATAAATAACTTTTTTTCACTTTCTTCCGAAGAAAATTCTTTCCAAACCTGGTGGGGGAGGGGCGGCTGAAAGCTGCCTTCTTTGGAGGAGACGTTCCTTCCAGAGCGTTTCCCTTAATTTGTCTCAAACCAGGACAAACTGCTTCCTACAATACGCTCCACTGTTTGGTAAATCAATTTCTGTATAAGAGCCAAGGGAACTATTTTCAGTTAATTATTCATTCAGCTAATGAAGCTCTTTTTTATTGATGAACAAGGTGATTTTTGCATATCTGCTTCACTTAAGCATTTATGCAACCTCCATTACAGTAGTATCAGAGCAAGTCACAGTCATTTAAAACACACTTATTGTCGTAACACACTGGTCTACAAAGCACTATATTTGAAACACTTCAAAATGTTACGGTATTATTAGTATACAGTATCTCCAGTGGTGGACAACAATCCCTGAGCTATTCCTAGTCTCTCCTTACATTGTACTAAGTGGGTGCTAAATTCATTTATCCAGAGGTAAGAATATAATTCCATCTAGATGGTCTGTTATTCTTCTTGGCATCTAGAACCACTCCACAAGAGTGCAGCTTTTCTCATACAATATCTGAACATGACTTAAGTGGTTCAAATGGCCACAAGCACCTGTGATCTCATCTACATTGACCATAATGGTAGTTTTAGCACCTTGGTCACAGAGAGCCTCTAAAGGGAGGCATTTGCCATCTCAGTCATAACCCTCTGTCCTAAGTAGATTTGGGGCACATTTCTGTACACTGGTGGCTAAAAAATTACTGTCCTTGGTTAGGTGTTGTTTCTTTATATTTGCTTGTTTAAGAAACTGCTGATTTTGTCTGGAAATTAAGCCATTAAAGGAGTCTAAAAATAGAAACATCCAAAACCAAACCTTTAAGCTCTAACAATGTTATCTCGTACTCATACTGAGAAACCAGTTATCTAAATCCCATTATTTCCACTTAGAACAGACTACTATGGACATCTTACGCAAATGATAAAGGCTCGCTCTACTTTCCTCCTTTTCCAGTTGTTAAACATATTTTTAGACTGCTGAAGACATTTTCAAATTTCGTATCACTGTAATTACAGATACATTTGAAATATCAACATCTGAATTTTTGTTTAAGGTAATTAAGTAAATAAATTTTAAAAAACAATGATTTCTGAATACTTAGCCTAGTCTCAAGTTGGATTTTTTTTTCCAAATCTGTTTTTAGTTGCCCAAGCCTGCCTGAGTACTAGTAATCATTTGATATCATAGGTCGAATTACAGTAGTTGAGAGACAAAGAGTGAAAGAAATTCAGGGGGCTGGACGCATTACAAGAAACAACAGAAAAAAAAAAAACTATTTGGAAAAGTCTCCAAAGTTTTAGGAGGGCAAGTCCCATTGAAATCCATGACAAATTTCTTTCTCAATCCTTCTGAGTTTTCCTGATTGCCTGCCCAGGGCTGCAGTCAACAGACTCAAATCTCTATTCACAATGTATGCAGAAGTGCAAAATAATCAAACCAAGAAACAAATTTGAGGACTCTGAAGAATTTATGCTACAAAATACCATGCTAGTGAAACACCATGGAGGAAAGAAAACAGAACCTGAAGTTTTAATAATGAATAACACAGACATAATAAAATGGAAAGTTTTATATCTGCAAGAATCCTGAGCAAAGCATAAGCTCCTTAAACTTTTCTATGTGTTTCTATGGAGTTTATGCTTCACTCAATCTATAATTTTGTGCCATGCCAACAGGAATGATCTGTTCTAACTTTAGATGTGGTGACCTAGCCTTGGAAACAAAATGTCCCACCATTTGCAGGACTTTAGGAGAAGTGGGGTATACCCACTGCATCCTGCAGGCCAGAGGTAGTTAAAACTCATCTCCAAAAAAGGAAGAAATATCTTGGGAAAACAGCCTTCAAGAAGAGCTGACAAGAGTGTGCTAAACGGGCTCAGCTTAATTTCACTCCAAAACACATGTTCTTTGATTGTTGACAAACAAACCAGTCCAGAAAAACCAGTCCACTGCTTTATTTGTAGCTAACTAGTGGATTCTGTTGTGGATAGCTGAGAGTTAATAGTGTGCATCTTTTAAGATTGTAACCAGTGAAAAGAAAATAAGGACATTACTAGCAGATAAAATAATAGAGAAATGTAATATCTTTTGTACAAAGATTCCACTGACAGCCATTAGCATTATTATCTGTGCCAACCAGGAAATGACTATCATTTTAGATACTGTTTGACAGCTCTAATTTATTCCGGGAGATCTCAACTTCATTCTCACCAATTAACATAGCAGATCCATAACCAGCCTTAGACATGCCATGTCTATTCACAGGGGATTATCTATAAGCCATTTATTCCACATGTCTGTCCATTCAAAGTAGCTGTATTTTCTGCAAGATTATAGCCTCTCAACATTATTCTAAAACCAGTCACCAAATACTAAAGCCATTCTCCCCTGCTGAAAACCTTGTAGAAATGAGAACAGTATCATTTATTTAGCAAATGTACCTTTCACCAGCTGCAAACGTATTTTCTGTATAGCAAATAGTCTCAGATCTCTTAAGCCATTTGCCTTCTCTCTCTGCCTCTCTCTCTCCTCCCTGCAGCCCCCAGAACACCCACACAATACCCACATCCACACACAACCCAAGAGCAACAGCAAAGTAATTTACAGACAAAACCAGGAAAATTTGAACCACTGCAATTGACAATACTGAATTGTATTTACAGCATCTGTCACCCTAAAGAAGTCCATGGCAACTATAAAAGTCTATGGTACCTTTTCTATATTAAAGAATTATCTCACCTAACAAGACCTGCTGTGAGATGGTTCTTGGCAGGCATAAAACAGGATTCAGTGATATTATTCAACTCTCTGTCAGATGGAAAGAGGAGAACATGATAGTCCATCTCCTTGAAACATTAGGTAGATAGATTTCACATAGCTTCACTGGCATCTGGGAAAGTCATTTATAGGATCAAAAGCTGTTCGGTGCCCACAGTCTCTGGCTGTTGCATGGTAACTCCAAAGCACCTTCAACAGTCCTGGTACACCCTTGCCCTAGATGATATCCTGCATTGTTCCTTGTGTAGCAAACTTTTCCTAACAGTTCATTTAGAACTGTTTAGCAAAATTTGACAACATTGTAGTTCCTCTGAGCTCCTTTGTGTTCATGGAGATGAGCCTTCCTTTTTTAATCACGTAATGTAACATACAGGGAGGATGGGGTAGTTCATCTTGGCTGATACAAGGAGATATGTTAGATCCAAGATGTCTTTTAGTTTTCAGTTACTGTTATTTTTAAGTAGACCCAAGTGTCATTTCGAAACACAGTCTGGTCCTCTGACATGGGAAACCTAAATGCAGCCCAAGGTAATTTGCATATACTAAACCCTTGTGGGCCCAGAGCCAAGCAAAAACCCTTCATAGAATCCAAGGCAGGGCTAGCAATGATCTTTCATACATGATTATATGGGTCATGAACCATTTGGTTCTTCCTACACACCAGACTATCACACTATCATTACCAGCACAATACAGCCACATTTCTGCCTTACAATTATCACATTATAATCACTATGCATACACCTAAAGATGTTATACTCTGTTGCTTTATGTTGATGCAAAGTAGCCGTGTTGACTCCCTTCAAACAACTAATATTCTTACTCTTGTACTCTTCTAATTGTGTCCATCACGTGTGCAGAAGCAGGACCATCATGTGTTTGATTACTGTATTCATACATCAACAGAGAGTAAAAGGTTATTTACGTATCTGCACCTAATTGTTCACGGTACAGTATTATTCACAAGTACACTATTAGCATGCCACTTCCAAAATGCATAAAGGGAAGTGTGAAAAAGAATCACAACCCTCAGTCCTTTCACATCCACAGAGTGAATGTAGAGAGATGGTAGCACACCTGACTACAGCAGAAAAAAAGGTGAGAGGGTTGTTGAACCCATATAGACAGATGATCTCAAAGAATTGTTTATAAAAAAAGCAAACAACTTCCCTTGCTCTTCAAACATTTGCTTTTATGTTTTGTTCTAGTTACTAAAAATGCACTTCTTAAGACTGCCAGCATGGGCTCACAGTCTACTTGAGAAAGAAATGCATTCATTACAAATCAAGCATCCCAACAAGTCCCAAGACCTTCATTATATTTAATAAATGTCTCTATCAGACAGGTGTCTGTTGTTTGGGGGTTCTTTTATACTTTCTTTTAGAGGTAGATAAAAAATGTCTCTGTTCCCCCTCCCTTACTATTTAGAAATGTTCATTTAGGAGCCTATATACATCAACCCATTGTGACTGCATGAGATGAGCAAGGCCTGGACACTTGTCTTTGTTTTGGACTTGAACTGTGTGCCACAATATCACTTACAAACGTATTTTAATTCACAAATGACAAAATCTGTGATCATTCACCCTTTTGTCACCATCATACCGGACCACAAATCATCGGGTCACTTAAAAAATTGCCTTAAAATATAAACATAACCTGACTTCAATTGCTTCGATAAAATCTGTATTAGAAGAGCTCCAGCACTTATAAAATTTCATCTTGTAGGGCAACACAGGCACTGCAGGTACTACAGGAAGCTGCAGTGTTTAAGATTGCATCTGAGCATACTAATTAAGCTCTACAGCTACTTTTGCCTAGTTATTAAAATACGCAATAAATCCATTAGAAAAATATTTTGTCTTCTTGACAAAATTGTAAACATCAATTATACAACACTGTATTGCATAAATGGCAAAAGATTATTAAACAAAATTGTTCAGTGAAAAAAACTGAACCTCTTTGCTATGATTCCTTCAAGTCAAACTCCAGAGCAGATAAAATAATTGCAAGTTTATTTCTAGCAGTCTCAGCAAAGTGTCAAAGTGAAATAACCTAAATAACCCTTTTAAAAGCAAAATCTTATATTCAGCAATAGTAGGAACTAATATTCTCAAATTATCAAAGAAGATTGCTAATATAACCCATAAAAAGACTCCTAAGTACATCAAAATACCACTCTAAAGAAGAAGGTACTTCAGATTGTCATGTGAGTATCTCTGTTGTCCTAAATGGGACTACCCAGGCACATGGTTTAGAACTATTTAGGAAAATCTAAATATGTAGTATCTAAATTTCCAGGGGCATTTTAAGCAGAAATTAGTAATAAAACCCAAAGATGTTACCAGAACTGAAGTTTGGTCCTGAAGAACATTGAGACTCTTAGGAGTCTTAAAACTACCTTCAGCTAGTGAATTCAGGTGATCCTAATAGGTATTGGTGAGAGGTGAATTACATTCAGCTGGCTAAATTAGGTTTCCCTCTGCACCCCCACTTCAGGTCTTTTAGGGAATAGTAAGGTACAGAGAAACTTTCTCACTTGCCTCTCTTGCTTTTAGTGGCTAGCAGAAAGAAGGATGTCTGTGCACCTAATGTAACCTTTGTCGTGGCCATGTGATTATAAAACACTGACAGGATCACTTCTGTATTGGTGAAGGAAAGAGGACCAACACAAAAATGGGCATGCTCCACCTATTCACTAGTAACCCTGGGTCACAGTGGGAACTGCACATACTGACAAGGCTTGGAGCTCTCTCAAATATCCCTCTGTGTAGTCCAGGGCAGCATTCCTCAAAACAGACAGCTGCCTCGGTTCTTGCAGCCACTCTCAGGATTTCAAAGGTGGCAGCAAAATGAGGAGTATATAGAGCTATGTTGAATCACTTGCACAGAGGCTCAGTGAGAATCGAAGAACCTAAGAATCTGCATTTCTCTATTGTCTACCTGCACAAACCTCCACTCATGGCTACCCTTGGAGCAGTGATCTTATGAAGGAGCATTGGTCAGAGAGCCCACGCAAAAAAAAAAAAAAAAAAAAAANCAAAAAATTGTCAACTATTTTACCAGTCAGAGCATCCAAACTTAAAACCAAATCAAAGATGTAATGGTCTGAAAAGTGAGAATGGAATAGCAGTTGGCAGCTTTTCTGATTCCAACTGGAGCATGTCCAATTGTGTAGGCAATGCTCCATGAAACCCACCGAAGTGAGGTTTCATACCTTTAGGTGATATGTAAGAGCCAGCGTACATAGTCTATAACCCAAGCCTTCTGAGAAGACTGTAAAAATACAAACTCTGCTTTTCAGAAAAAGGCATTAGAAAGGCTTGTTTAAGCTTCTGTCCAAGTTCTGACCCCAAGCTCCCTTAGCACTGAATACATGGACGTTAGATACATGTGTGGTTTAGTGAAAAGCAAAACTTGTTATTACTTCTTGGACTAAGGGATATGCAATACAAGATGTGTCTTTTTCCACATGGAACAGTTACATTTTGGAACCCTTTGTCACAGGATGGCTGAAAACACAAGGGGACTCCCCATCATTGAGAAAATCCAGAGCAGACAACTGTTATTAAGGTCAATGTTTCAGAGGCAGCCTTTGGTCCAAGACCCTACAGTACTGCTGGACCAGAACCTCAGAGTCAGGGCCCCTTGGCTACTTCTTATATACTTGTACAGACATTGCTGAGTATGAAAACCTGTGAAATGTTTCTACAGAAATCAAGGAGATTGTTGAAACTACTCTGGTGTTGGGTATATCTGCCTACAAAAGTTCTTTGGGAACTAAAACTAAGAAAAATCACCAAATATGGAAAAGAAAATATTGTAAGACAAAAAAACTGAAGATAGGCAAAAATTTCAATTTCAAAAGATTGGCATGATTAGGATTTGGTGTTCAAAAGACAGAATTTGACAGAAAAGAAAGAACTTATGATCATTTGAATTATTTTAATGAAAGAGTTCCTCCTTAAAAGAATTGCACTCATAAACGATAAAATTCCATCATGTTAAACATAATCTCTGAATATACAATAAAACATTAAGAATGCCTGAGCCAAGAAGTCTACAGCAAGTGTATAACTGACTCACAGTTTGCTTGAAATTACAGTTCTAATACTGAGATAAATAGAAAATTAGAATTGAATAACAACTCCAGCTGTAGCCTAGTCCTTGACTTAGTGAGATTGCTTAAACACCCTGCCACGTCCCAAACACAGAAATGCTCCAAGAACTGTGACAGTTCAATTCACTTTTCCACTTCAATACTTCACAGAGTAGTGAGAAAGTATGAGTAGTATGTGCATTTTTGTAAGCCAAGAATGGCAGAACAATGTAGTGCCTTACAGCAGCCTGGAAACTCTTTCAGAAAAGGAATTACATAAAGTGCTTATTTGATCAAATTCTCTATTTATTTTCGCTCTATTTATTACCCACTCTGGCATAATTATACACACCCGCACTACTTTGTTATGACAGTACTGACCACTGTGCTAATAAGATGTAGCAAACAATCTGTTTACTCTCAAACTCATTTTGAGCAATCTACAGTAATTCAGTGTTATAAATCACGTTGTAGTGTTCTGAATGCATAAAGCCCATGCACTTCAGAAGACAACTTATACTCTATCCAAGTTACAGCTGATTGACTCAGTGATTATAAAATGGAAATGTACATCACACAGACTGTAGGTGCATCAGTGGATCTTATTCTAAGGGAAATACTCTAAACCATGATTGCAGAGATAAATACCCAGAAGTTACATCATAATACTCAACAGGAAACAAGCTAGTTAAATTCTGGGTCAAGAGTGAAGTACACCTGTGGTTGTCTCCTTCCACAGGTATACACAGACCTGCTCTTTGCCAACATTCATCTGGCTGAACAGAAAGTTTTGACTGGAACGCAGAGAAAAAAAAAGTAGAGTTTATGACCTTTGGAAGAAGGGGCAGGCAACTCAGCCTAACTGCAAGGATGTTGTGAGCCATGCAGGGAGAAAATCAAAAGGGCCAAAGTCCAGCTAGAACTTAAACTGGCCACTGCCATAAAAGACAGTAAAAACGTTTCTATAAATACACCAGCAACAAAAGGATGACTGAGGAGAACCTCCATTCTTTTTCTGAACGCAGGGGGAAGCATAGTGACAAAGGATAAGGCTGAGGTACTTACTGCCTTCTTTGCCTCAGACTTTAAGACTCTTCTGGGGGTACCCAGGCCCCTCAGCTGGAAACAGTGATGGAGAGCAGAATGAAGCCTCTGTATTACAAGAGTAAATGGCCAATGACCTGCTATACCACTTAGACACAACAAGTCTCTGGGGCTGAAAGGGATCCACCCCAGGGTACTGAGTGAGCCAGGGAAGTGCTCACCAATCTACTTTCTGTTATCTACTACTAGTCCTGGCTAATTGGAGAGGTCCAAGGTGACTGGAGGTCAGAAAATCTATCTTCAGACCCATCTACAAGAAGGGTCTGAAGGACAATCCGTGGAACTACAGGCCTGTCAGCCTGACCTCAGTGGAGGAGAAAGTCATGGAGCAGATCATCTTGAGTGTGGTCACACAGCACATGCAGGACACCAGATCATGTCCAGTCAGCATGGGTTTAGGAAGGCAGGTTCTGCTTGACTAACTTCACCTGTTTAGAGGATGAGTGAAAGTCTGTAGATGTTGTCTGCCTGGAATTTAGCAAAGCCTTTGACACCACTTCCCACAGAATTCTCGTGGCAAAACTGGCTTAGATAGGAATACAGTTCACTGGGTAAAAAAACAGTTGAACACCCAGGCCTAGAGAATGTTAGTGAATGGAGTTACATTCAGCTGGCAGATGGCCACTCATTATTTTCCCCAGGGATCAGTATTGGGCCAGTTCCATTTAATATATTAATGGATCATCCAGATGAGATCTAGGACACCCTCAGTCAGTTTGCAGACAACATCAAGCTGGTCAGGAGTGCTGATGTGCTGAATGGTAGAAAGGTTTTACAGAGGGATCTGGACAGGCTGGCTTAATAGGCCAAGGTTTAACAAGGCCAAGTACCAGGCCCTGCACTTCAATCACAATAACCCCATGCAGAGCTACAGCCTGGGGGAAGAGTGGCTGGAAAGCTTCCCAGTGGGAAAGGACCTGGGGGTGCTGGTTGACACTGGCTGAACAGGAGCCAGCGTGTGCCCAGATGGCCAAGAAGGCCAACAGAATACTGGCTTCTATCAGAAATAGTGTGGCCAGCAGGACTAGGGCAGGGATCATCCCTCTGTACTTGGCACTGCTGAGGCCACACATTGAATCCTGTGTTCAGTTCTGGGCGCCCCACTACAAGAAAGATGTTGAGGTGCTGGAGCAAGTCCAGAGAAGGAAAATTGAGCTGGTGAAGGGTCTGGAGCACAAGTCTTATGAGGAGCAGCTGAGGAAGCTGGGGTTGTTTAGCCTGAAGAAAAGGAGGATGAGGGGAGACCTTATCGCACTCCACAGTTACCTGAAAGAAGGTTGTGGTAAATCTCTTCTCCCAAGCAACAAGTGATAGCACATGAAATGGCCTGAAGTTGCACCAGGGGAGGTTCAGAATGGATACTAGAAAAAATTTCTTCAGGGAAAGGGAGTATTGGAGCACATTGCCATGGAAAATAGTTGAGTCGCCACCTCTGGAAGTTTATCAAAGATGTGTGAATGTGGTTCTTAGGGACATGGTTTAGTGGAGGACTTGGCAGTGCTGGGTTAACAGTTGGACTTGATAATCTTAAAGGTGTTCTGCAACCTAAACAATGCTATGATTCTAAAAGGTTGCATTCATCAAAAGTCACTCATCAAAAAAATAAGGCAGCTCAGCAGAACTACTACTTTAAACTATTTAAGCTAGCCTAAGTAATTTTTTTCTGGGAAAAAATGGCAGTGCTCATATGAGCTATGTGCAGGCAGATCTGAGGACAATAATCTTTGACAGAAAAACGAAGAGCTGAGGGCAGTAACCTTTACCACCAACAAAGCCAGATGGTTTGTTCATGCCACAAGGCTACAGGAACCTCTAGTGCTCCAGGAATGCAGACCTTCAATGACAACAAATTTTGAGCATTCAAGAGAAAAAAAAAAAAACAAACCAAATACCACCACTGCTACTGACAAGAAGCAGACATAATTCATCCTAGCATCAAAAAGGCGGATGGTTCATCTAACAAGAAAAATCAATGGTATTTGTCATACTTAATGCTGACATTTTTTAAACTTCTCTGTATTTGCAGGGCAAAGGCCAGCAAAGCTATGCATATTTCATCTGCTGGAAGAAATGCTGACCTTAACGTCTTGCCCTTTTTCAACTCTGACCTTTTAAGACTACAGTGAAGGGGTAATCATTAATGTGGGAATAGATATTCACATGAAGGATAACATAGTTTTTAGTCCAATTTGTTACTTAATTCTTTTGTTTAGGGAGTAGTAAGATTTTGGCTCAGTTTCCATTACCTACAAAACAGGATTATGTTTGCCTCATTTTTTTTAGTAATTTGCCTAGCTCTCAATCTAGATTGTATGCCTTTAGAAGATTAAGGTTATTTCTGGAAAGTAGGATTGTTTTCTAATGTTTTACCTTAGCCACATCACGTCTGGAAGCTCCAGTTAAGGAAGGGATACAGAGCACTGGAGATTCTCAGGAAGAACATGCTGACCAGATGTGATATATCACAAACAAGGCAAGGTAATTTTCTTTTGAGATTAATTTTTTCAGTGGTTGTATCAAGGCTTGCTAAAAAAATACAAAGTAGTCGTGTGTCTCTCCATTGCCAAATGAATTACAACTTAGTTTTGGTACAAGTGGTCATAAAACAGCAATTTCTGACACCTGGTAAAAGACTTAGTCCTTTCCCTTCACTCACCAGTTCTCCAGTTTTTATTTGCAATACACGATATGAGTTACTGAATTCCTCACTCCATTTCCCCTCTATTCTCGCAATCACTGCTATCTCATTCAACCAATCACTTCTGCTTTCCTTAATTTTCCTTCGTTGAGTTGCTTCTTCACCTAATATCCCATCACCCCTTAATGTATTCTAAATAAAAGGGGTGAAAACCAAAGTATTTGGTTTGCCTCTTGTTTTGTTTCCAGCATCTTCCTATTGGGAATTCTGGATTTCATTTCAGATACATGCAGTACAAAGCCAGGTTTTGTGACCATTGTTTCCACATGGTTTTTGGTGTCTGGGGACTGGTTCTACTTAACAAATACACCATACTGTTTACTCACATTAACCTTGGAGTGATATGAAACTCTCAGCATACAAAAGCTCAGGTACTGAAATTACAGGAGCAAAGGAAAAGGCAAAACCAAAATCCTGAAGTCAATAAGAAATTTGATTGCTTTTTCAGCCAAAGCTCACTTGAAATCCCTATTTGCTGAGAAAGTCTCATCCACTGTATAAATTGTGACATCAAGGTGGAGCACGACTTAGAAGTATTGTTTAGTTTTACATAATCATGGTTAACGAACTACAGAATTCAGTGAAGAGATGTCTACAGAAATTTAGCTGCTTTATTACCAAATGCTTACTGAAGGCCACGTTCATAAGAGATTTAACATGTTTGCCTTAAGTATCCCATTGAGACTAACACTAATTCACATTTTGGCAATTTAAGAAGAGTAGGCCTACTACCATACTGTGATAGGTAGGAACAGTCTTTTTGTATGTTGATTTCTCAGATTACCATTTTACTGTGTTTTAGAGCACATGGTAATAATCAAATACATTAGGCATGATTCATTACCAGTACTGTCACCTGCATTTTAGTAAGTCTCAAAATTACTCAGAAGAAAAATTACAAAGACTTATGATAGTCAATACAATTTCAATCTATACACATAATTTTAAACAATATTCTAAGCTGTTAACTAAGGTAGAAAGGGGTTGCAAAAACAAGAACGCCTCTCTGTAAATGACCAAGGCAAAGGAAGACTGGTGCTATGTGGAATACACAGGTGAAACTGATGCAATGGTACCCTCAATCCACTAAAAATGACAATGAAAACTGAGGAAAGGCATAAAGCGTACCTGTTCATACACAGTCAGCAGGCTTTTTCAATGTTTAGTGAAATCTCAAAACTACCCAAAAAATCACTTTAGTAAGATTAATTTCTAGGTAACAAAAACAGAACTCTCTAACTTGGATGTCACCTACCTGGACTTCTATACGGGCTTTGATTCAGTGTCCAACAACATTCTTGAGGCTAAATTTGAGAGATATGGGTTTGACAGACAGATTGTTAGATGGGTAAGGAATTGGGTTGATGGACACCTCCAAAGAGTTATAGCCAATAGCTCAATATCCAAGTGGAAACCAAAAATGAGTGGTGTTCTTCAAGGGTCCATACTGGGACCAATACTATTTAATATCTTCATCAATGACATAGTGGGATTGGGTGTGCACTCAGCAAGTTTGCAGATGACACCAAAATGGGAGTAAGTCAATTCACTTGAGCGAAGCGGCACACAGACACCCAGAGAGACCCAGAGGCTCCTGGGAGACCGTACTGTAGCCTTTAAATATATAACGGGGATTTATGAGAAAAACCGACTTTTTACCAGGACCTGCAGGGACGGGACAAGGGACAACAGTTTTAAACCAAGAGAGGGTATGTTTAAACTTGACAGAAGGAAGAAATTCTTTACTATGAGGGTGGTAAGGCACTGGAACAAGTTGCCCAGAGAAGTTGTGGATGCCCCATCCCAGGAGGTGTTCAAGGCCAGTTTGAAGGAGGCTTTGAGCAGCCTGGTGTGGTGGAAGCTGTTCCTGCCCACGGGAGCAGGAGGGTTGGACTCCGTGATCATTAAAGGTCCCTTCCAAACCATTCTATGACTTCATAAGGAAACTCTGAAGGACATTGTTTGGACTAGCTCCCTTCTCTCCCCCGACAAAAACTCAGTGGAATGGGGAGGAAAATCTAAGTGGAATTTGTAGGTTGAGTTGAGACAGTTTACTAATCGAAAATAAAGTAAAAATACTGTATAATGGTAAATTATAATAATTAGAAAAAACCCAAGTGATGCATGATACGATTGCTCACCACCTGCTCACCAACGCCAGACTCCCCTTACCAAGCCCAGATCAGCCTCTCCTTCCAGATAACTCCCCCCAGTTTATATGCTGGGCATGATGTCCTGGCCATGCTCCCTCCAAATTTTATTTTCCTTCTCACTGGCAGAGCATCAGACAAGAAGGAAGTTCTTGACTTAGAATAAATACAGCTTAGCAAAAAACCAGAACATCGGTGTGTTATTAAAACCATTCTCATTACAAATCCAAAACACAACACTGTAAGAGCTACTGAGAAGAAATTAACTCTACCCTAGCTGAAACCTGGACACCTTGTTAGGGAAATAGAATAATTTTATTGAGGAATTCTTGCTTATAAATAGTATAAGGTGTGAAATTACTTAAGCTAATGTGTACAATACAACAGGAGATGAAACAGATGTCTATTTAAATTTTACTCCTGAAACAATACAGCTGCAATACATTTACGTTCCCCTTAACATATTTTGTTGTATTTTGGCAGCAGAAGGGATTGAAGTCTGCTGTAGCAGCCCTGTACGTATCACTTTGACAGGTAAGAAGGTAGTAACTAAAAACTAACTAGGGGAATCTGCAGCTTGAATATAGAAAACATTCTTTGCTATATGTTTTTGCTCTATCTTCAAGCATAGAAACATGTTTTCTTGTGGTTTGACAGAAGTAAACATTCTTGTCTCAAGGGAGTGAAGCAGCCCATTCATATATATTTCATTTCCACCCATCCTATTTTAAATCATCCTAGGTTACTTTCCCTTGATTTCTTCTTTTAGTAAGAATTTCTTATCTGTCTCTCTGGAATGTATGTAGGCTAAATCAATTATATTCCTTTGTTAAGCAAGCTAGCTTGAAACAAGGAAAGCCATATCCCTGTTAAGTAGCCTTAAGCAAAAATAAGCCCTTCAAGCTGAATTTTTCCTGAAGAAAGTCCTAAAAAGGAGATGAAGACACTAATTATGCATGTAGGAAGCTAAAAGCAACACGAAAGCCCAAGAAATACATATGAATAATTTCCTAGGATAAGTTTGAGAAAGGATAGAAATAAAGTTTCATGATTTAGAGCTCCATGTTGGGATTTGGATTTCTGACTAAAAATAATTGCTTTCTCTTTATTCCTACTATCTAGCAGAGAGAGAGCTCCATGTGCACTCTTTGTTTGGCAACAGGATTTCACAAAGAAGTGCTTGCAGCAGGTGCTGGGGCAGAGATTCTGCTGCAGCTGTGGACAAGACCACAGCGGAGCTCAGACCACACTGCAGCCCACGGAGGGCCCCAATGCAGAGGAGAAGGATGTTTGCTGAAGGACTGCAGCCTTTGGAGAGGATTCATGTTAGAATAAGGAAAAGTAGGAAAGGAAAGGAGCAGCCAAGAGAAGATGTTACAGACTGACCACCACTCCCATTCCCCACCCATCCTGTGACACTCAAGTGGGGAAAGAAATTGAGGAGTTGGAACAAAGGCAAGGAGTTGATCCTGGGAAAAAATCAGAGAGGAAAGCGAAGGTGTTTTAATTTCTGGTTTTATTTGTCACCATCCTAATTTATTTTAATGGCAATAAATTAAATTGATTTTCTCCAAGTCAAGTCTGTTTTGCTGTGAGACTAATTGGTAAATGATTTCCTTGTCTTTATTTTGACCCACAAGGTTTTCCATCTAATTTTCTCCCTCTTGTCCTTTAGAAAAGGGGAAATAAGAAGCGGGGAAATGAGAGAGCAGCAGCTAGGTGGGCATCTGGCAGCCAGCCAAGGTCAAACCACTACAACCAGGCATTTTCTTAAATTGGAAAAACACCTTGAGAAACCATCTATGTAATTCAAATTAATAATCAGTCTTAAAACACTCCCTCATATATGACAAGGACCTTTTGATTTGAGGTTCCTACTGCTTTGAATACCTTTTTCCATAAAGAACATTAACAGCTTTTTAAATTAGCTTAAAACAAAGACAACAAAAACAACAGCAACAAAAAAATTTAAGAATTGTTTCTTTAAGAACTATTTTCTAAGGTGTGCACTGTAATACCTTGATCTTTTACCTGTCTTTACTTATAGCTTAAAACTACAATTTAGGCAGTAATTACTTCAAATAGCCATTAGTAATCCTATAATGCATTTATTTTTATAGTTCTAAAATATTTTTCTGTAACAGTTACACTTATCCAATGACTGACTTCAGAATAACAAGCATTTTCAGAGTACACTTCTCACATTCTGGATACACTTGGTTTCTTAGGAAGCACTGCTTTCTCTGAAAATGGACCTGGTGGAGCAGTGATGGTACTTCAGTTTCAAGGAGCAGTCCTTGGAGCAAGACCTGTGACCTACTGCTCTTCAACCATACAAGACTTTACTGACAAGCAAATAAAAAACCAGGTGCTCTTTTGCACCAACACTCTATTCCTCTGCTTGTCTTCCTGTCCCTGGAGTCTTACCTTTTTTTTTTTTTCAAATACTTTCTTAGCTCCAAGGAGAGATATGGAGGCTGCAAAATCTGAGAATGGATTGCAGCATGGTTTTTTGAGTTAATTCCTGAAAGACAGAGGAGTAGTTTGGAACACTTTAGGGCAAAAAGATCAAATATGAGTTTCCCACTTTCTGCATGGGTATTTTGAGGACAAAGTCACTGTATACAGAAGTTCTACCCCACAATCCATTGGTGGCTAGATTATGAATCTAAAAAGACTGAGTTTTGAACTGTATGATTTTTGAAAGAAATCTTCACTCCCCTGATCAGTATTTATATTCCAAATAACTGTACTTTCTGTATTTCCAGTTCTGACAAACTGCAATGGAGCAGCTCTTGGTTTTCCAAAAAATGAGGAATTGGAAATATAGAAGGAATTCTCTCTCATAGGCTCCATTTTATGCAAGGCTGATAGAAATGTGCTATTCTACTGCTTGTAGCCTTATGCTATGCCAATACAAAACTTTAGACTCTTTACAGATGTTTCAGTGGACATTTTTCTACAGAATTACAGACTTATCAAGATGCCACACACATCAAGTACTACAAAAGGTGCTTTGATCTTTACTGATAGAATACTTACTGCTTTGTTCCACGCACCATGCCAAAGTCCAAAATCAGTAAAGCCACAGTAATGGCACTTAACAATATGATGCCAAGTGAATTTATAAAAATCAGCAAACCATATAGCAATGCTGCTACTACAGACTGCTATGTATCATTCTAGAAAAATACCATTGACATCATTCCACTTTTGAATGTTTTAATTTCATCATGGAATCAAGGAAGTTCCAAAATCAATCTCCCTCTATTTAAAGACATCAGTTTTATGTCTTTTCCAGGTTCTGTTTCAATAATGTGGACATTTCTAATCCCTACATAAAACAGCAGATATGTACCGGGCTGGTGCTCAAATACCCTGCAGAGGGAGATCTAAATAAATATACTTTTGAAAAGCAATTTATTACTCTTATGCTGCTGCTTCTTGTGGCTTAGAAATGGTACTACCCCAATTTAGCACTCCCACTGAGAGGCTCCTAAACACATGCTGCTTGCTCTCTCCCCTGCTTCCTCCTCCCCCTTTCCCTCCCCAGCAGTGGGATGGAGAGGAGAATTGGAGACAGGCCACTACTCTGTCACTTCTGTACAATCCTAAAAAGGACAATAAGCAGGGAATTCCTTCATTGCATGCACACACCACACTTCTATGAATCCACATTCATCTTCCAGCTAGACTGCCACTGCAGGATATCCAAAGGAGTCTGCAAACAGCTTGCTCTCCTTGAGAAAATCTAATCATTTCCACACAGCTCCAAGGCAGACACTTTTTCACAACCTAAATGTTACCCTCTCTGCCCCACCAACCAGGAACTTGGTAATGGGTGTAAAGGCAACCAAACCATCTTCAGTGATTTCCTGTTGGGGTGCCCTGGGTTGAAACTGGCTTTCATCCACTCGTCCTTTCTCTGTTAAGTAGTTTAACATTCCTTGCCTCAACCAGTTATTCCAACTGGGATTTATTCAACTGGGACCACTGGTATTGGAATTCCTCAATCCATAGAGCAACTTCAAACAATTCAATTTACAATGGTTGTTCGTATCTGCTCTCCAAACAAAGATCCAGTCCTAGGCGGCTCCTCTAACAACACAGAATATTCAATATGCACCATGAAAACTAAAATAAAGGAGAAAGATCAATCAACCAGAAACCCCCACTGCAGTACACTGCCTGTATTTTTCAAATAAGAAATAAAAAAAGGTAGAT
>VWZT01009622.1:809426-831718 GCA_013397055.1 Pachycephala philippinensis
GGGGTGGAGGATGGGGTATCGGAGGGGGAGGTAGCAAGCGGTAGTTAACTTGCAAGGTTAATTTTCACTTTTAAATTTTTGTCTGTTCCAAATCCACTGTATTGAGGAGATCTCATAAGTATAGGAGAATCATACTGCTGGGTTCTCCTTCCCCCCCTTCCTTTTCATTTTGGTGATAAAATTCAAAACCTAATAAAATCAGACAGATTATAGCAGCATTGATGAATGGCCATGTCTGGATTTCCTGTCTGGAGACCAGAGCAGGCACTGTCTGAGAAAGAAGACAAGACAGTCACTGCATAGAGAGAAAAGGAATATCCAGCAGATGGATTATGTCTGGCTGGTCCCATTATTAATACTGATCTGTATCAGGCAGTGATGAATACACAGAAGCACTCAGAAATACTAATAGTTTCACCCTTTAAGTACTAATTTCTATCCTTCCATCCTATTTAACATTAAAAATGCTCTGTGATCTTGTCATTGATGGAAATGGTTATAATGAAGAGGCAGGTCTCTTGGGAAGAAAGACTATACCAAATTTAATGAAAAACATTGAAATCAGCTTGAGAGGTAGAGAAGTCATAAACTACAATCAGAAAACATCAGCGAAAACTCCTTCCCCTTAAACAATTTATATCTTTATTTAAATCTAATTTATTTTTAAATCCTAAATCTAAGAATATTTTCACTTATCAAGACTATGGACTAAATATATTCTAAGCTATTTAAAAAACGAAGGAAAACAGGACATATTAGGTAATGTGCCAGCAGTAATGATCAATTAAACAGCATTCATGCTGCACTGGAGTTAAGCTTAGTGCAACAAAATCCATTTTTCTGGATCTTTAACTCTTTCAGAAGTCTCTTCTGAGAAATCTAACAGTATGAATGCACCGACACACAAACAGGTTAAAAAAAAAATCTTATCCTAAGTCCTGAAAACGCCTAAATATCCACTAAATCAAACTGGGGAGAGCAGCAGGTCACCTGCCTGGAGGAGACAGCTAAGAAAGAACAACCAGGCTGTAACACCCACCAGTAGCACTTGTTCAGGATGAAGTAGGGGAGATCATTTGGTTTGTGAGGGTTTGGATGTTGACTCTGAGACTCACAGTTCTTGTTTACTCTCCTGTTGATTATCTTATTTGGAGTAGTAATGTGACACAGAAAAACACTATAGGCTCTGGCCTAGCTGAACACACATTCCTGTGAGCTGCTGCTGCTTCATGATACTCACGCAATTTTCTCTTTTGACATGAGAAGAAGCAGGGTGACATTTACTCCTGAGGCACACCAAGATCTGTGCAATATGTATTTAAGTATCAGAACAGGCTCTTAAGATCTGCTTGCTGAAAAAGGTTTCCTTAAAGTGACTTCAAGCTTGACTTGATGGCTAAGGAGAGGGGGGGAAATGTAAATAGCCACAAACACAATGTAAGTGGTATGTATCAGCCAAGATAGCAACATGCATTAAATAACACAACTGACTAACATAACTGCATAACATAACTGAGACTGACAGCAGAACTCCTCCTAGTGGCCTGATCTGAGGACGGTAGCCACCAGGTGGCTGAAATTTGTGGGTCTGCATTGTCACTGCCACACCAGTACCTGCATCTAGCAATACCTGCATTAAACAAGAACCTTCTCCCAGGCTAGACTTTCCTTATGAAATGACTCACAGACAGATGCGTAAGAGGGTAAGGGGAAAAGACAGTGCCTTCCTTTGTCCTCCCTCCTTTTTTCCTGGAAATACAGGCAAGCATTGGTCTAGATCATGTAATGAAGAGGTAGAACAGAGACTCCCACATCTGCTCAGGTTCCTGCCTATGCCACTAAGACAGTGTTCCCTGACTCCTTTTTCTGAGCCTGAGATCCTATCCTTCACCTAAGGGTATTAATAAACTTAGCTGTGGGCTAAGAGAGGACATAAAACTGTGGAGGTAGATCACCAACTTTATAAACACTGCCAGCTGAAACATTCCTTTCTTTCTAGCCAGCAGATAGTTTTGTTGTAGCTTGAATCTTCTTGTTAAAAAAAAAAAGTATGGTCATATAAATCTATATCTCAAATGCAGGATAATCTTTTAGGCTACTTTATTCACAAACAGTTGTATGGCCTATTTTATTCAGAGCAAATTTCAGCAACTCAAGGATTGTTTTGAACAAATTGTCACAAATTCAGCATCCCAAACCACCCTAAGAAAGACTACTTCCATCATAAAACATAATTTTTCAACATATATTTTGCCTGAAGTGAGACTTCATTATCTTGAAGTACAGACAACGTTTATTTTTTCTTAACTCTGTCATTTGCCACATTTAACCTCATATTTCAATCACATTGGAAAAGCTGTTGTTTCATGGCTAAAAACAAGGACAAGAAATTAATAGTTAGCTATTTCCGTTACTCTGACAGTGACTTTGTGTGCAACCCCAGGAAAATCAGTGTCTGCTCTGCTATTCTCTCATTTTTCTGTGAAGTAGTGTTATCAATACACACTCATTTTTTTCAATGTTTATTGCCAGCTTATGTTATACGTGTGTTTGTAAAATGCTTTGACGTTTCTGGGAAAAACATCAAAGTCTATAAATGCCATCTTCATATATATAGATACTCAAATGAATCATTTTTTCCTTTATTTTCTTTTACCAGTAAAAATAAAAGTTTTAGACCTCTTTTGTTAGCAAAGGTTCATTTTTAGACTGGAGTCTTTATTATTACACACATGAACTCTCAGAAAAACATTAGAGAGTTTTAAGAAACTTTGTGTCCTTTTCTACAATCCACATAAAAGCTGTTTTAATTTTTCATTTTTGAGATGAAAAGAAAAATTTTCAGTAGGCTTTCAGGATACCCAAAGGTTTTTTCAGTTTTCTGAAGAATGAGTATTGCAAGCCTTTTTCTCTTTTAACAGTTTTCCGTAATGCAAGATGTTCCATAAAATCATTGGAGAAAACTTTGATACTCTTATTAATGCCAAGTAACACTTAACTAGCAACTTTATGCAGGAAATATTACTCAACATAAGATTCTGAACAAGAAAGATTATTAGTGCCAGACCTTTTTATAAAGCCTTTCCAAGGTAATTTATCTGAAATTCTTTTTAAATCAGACACAAAAAAAAAAAAAAAAAAAAAAAAAAAAAAAAAAAAAAAAACCACCACAGCAAGGCACATTATTGATTACAAAAGGAAAAAAAACCCATGAATACTTGGGGTTACATCTCTGTCTTACTGTCTAGTGGACAGTATAGCAATACCAGCGCATACACAGGTTTTATCTTCAGCATTTTATCCTTATTTTAAAAGCATTACAGTTTTTGTATCAATTTAGAACCACTGCATTAGAAAATCTGAGTATGAAATTAAGTTTTTTAAATAACTTGAACAATTTGATAAGGGAGACCATATTTTTCAAAACATAGCACAACCCACTAGTTAACAAAAGTATTTTAAAAACAGCTCTGCCAATGTGGATGGAATTTGTTTTAATAGCTTTGAAAAGCCCATAATTTATGATCTGTCAAAAAGGCATTATGCATTTTTACAGTTCTTATTCACATCAGCCTATTTTTTATTTCATAATGTAGAATGGAAATTAATTGCTTGGATTTCTCCATTTTGTATTTCTACTTGCAGACCAACACATTCCTTTAGGAACACCAAGTTCCAAATGTGTCTCTTCATTATGTCAACAATAAAGCAAAGCATGTTTGTCTAAAGCCCTTTACAGTTGTCTTCTGGTACCAGATGTTATTGTACTATTGGGCATTATATAGTCTCCAAAAAATGAGGTCTCTAAATAGTTATTTCAGGTGTGTATGCCATTAAACCAATACCTATACTAAATACTCAGAAACGTCAAGGCAAAAGCTAAACAAACTTCTGTAGGGTTTGTGAGATTCAATTATAAACCAAAATCAAATACTTAAACATACTTTTTTTCTGAAGTTTATCCTGATAGGTCAGTAACAGTCTTCTTGTTGGAACTCAAAGCTAAAGTTACAGTTTTTCTCAAGTTAATATCAAGCCTCCTGAAAATTTTACACAGAACTGTAATTAGCAGAATTCACTAATTCCAGCATCTCAGAGAGATCTGGTATTTAAATATCTCTGGAGCTAGCAAAGCTAGTACAGTCACCCATACACACTTAAAAAGGAGGAGAAGTTTTAAGAAGGCATTTTGTAGCTCCTACAAATAGTTCAATTTTAGCAGATATTTGCCTGCACACAAATAGACTCACAGATAGTTTCTACAATAAGGAGCTGCTTATGGCATTAACATTGACTGAACAATTCATTGCACCCAAGGAAGATCTGAGAGTGTGTTCTTTGTAAATTCCTTCTGCCCTGTCCAGTTGCTCTCAGTTGCTCGTTACTATTTCAGCTGCTCCAATCAGATACAGCTCCTGGGTTTTTTGGAGGATTCCAATGTTTGTATCACTGCTATTGCAGAGCTCACTGCATGCAAATAAGCTATGTAACCAGCAACCATTCTCATGCTTCCTGAGAATGTTAAAAGGAACAAGTCCACCATAAGGAAGGAAATAAAGCAAGTATTTTTAAACCATAGTTCCTAAAGATTTCTTTTAAATTCTGTAAGCTGTACTTTTAATTTCAGATCTCTCCTCAAACAGGAACTCCTTGTCCAAGTCTAGAATGCCTCTGCAATACTTTTCTCTGAAAGGCAACCACCTAAGCAGTATGTCAGAAACTCTAGTTTGTCTGTGTCAAGGTGAAAGAGGGGAAGGAATACAATTGGAATGGAAGCTGAGGTCAGAGCTGGTAGAACTGCCTGCTGTGAAGAATACCACGGATGAAGAAAGACCACCCTCACAAAATGGTAATCACAACACAGCCTTAGCTAAACACAATAGTTATGCAAGGTGATAGTGCTGCTGCCATCCTAACAATGGCAAATCCAGTTACTTCTGTAGAGCTCTTTTTAGGACCTAGGATAACAGTAACAAATGCAGGCTTTCAGTATACTTTCACAGAGCAAAGAGTGTAGTTTAAGCCAGTTCATTAGCCTGAATAATTTGGATCCTCACTGTAGTAAACACTGTACTTATCATTTTTCTGTATCATCTAATTGTGTCAGCCTTAAAGACATCCTTGTTTCTTTTTTGCTTCTTTTCTAGTAAAGAATTTTCTGACCTTGTTTTTACACCAATTACTCAATTTATAAAAGATTTTTGAAAAATTAAATTCTCCTTCACACTCAAAAGTCAGTGAAACTTGAGGATGTCCACTTAACCAAGAGTGCTGATCTTACCTGTGCCAAGAGTAACAGCGGTACCTAAAACAGCAGATAAGAATCAAACTGAAAACAAGATGAGGTACCTCACAGCACCACTTGTGGCTCAAACTCAGCTGTTCTGTGACCCACAGAAGGCAACGGCCTTTGTCTGGCACTTCCGTACCCACCAATGGAAGAGGTGAATTAAACAGCTACATTGTTTTGCTGCTTTTGGTTTTAAAAGCAAGCTCACAGAAACAAACTCTGGTAAAATCAGAAAACCTATGTCAGCATAAATTTCAAGATACCTTCCTAAGTGATCATAAGTCAGGAAAAGATAATACAAGGCTTTGTGAGGATAGTCAAACAGGCAAGCTAAGAGTCTCAAAGCAAATGGTGGATAAGAGTTGGATTTCTGCATCATTAGAAGTCCCTATCACCTCAGTTATGTAACAAATGCTGTCTCCAAAGACATCCAGCATTGAAAACAACACAAGGGAAAGCACACTTATCAGGAGGTCTGTTCCGTTAGCAGTAAGACTGTGCCATAAAGGTCCCCCTGCCCTTCACACCCACAGTGGGAGAGCTGTATTTCTGACGTGTAATAGTCCTCTCCCTTCTCCATGTTAAGTCATAGGGCTCTTCACTTTCTGTGGTCCACTGCAAAGACAGCCTTGTCCCTAAAGATAACGAACAATAAATATCTGCTAAGTAATAAAAAATATCTTCAATCCATAGCTTGTCACCTAGATACACACAGAAAACTTCTGCTCTTCCAAGGAAACAGGGAAGAGGCAACAAGGCAGAAGCAGTTCCACCTGGCTAAAGGAGGAGGGAACACAATGGGGCAAATGAACAAGACTTCAAAATAAACGCTGTTAACAAAGCAAAAAAAACCAGCTTATCCTACAATGTAACCATTATATGATAAGCCACAGTAACAGATGGTTGGGGTTGGGTTTTTTCCAATTTAGGATTGCTAGTTTTCAATTAGTCAACGTACTTGAAGCTGTAAAAACTTAAGAATAATACAACCACCATAAAAAACTGGTGCCATCCTTCCTCCCCCGTCTTGGGACAGTTTTGGGGAAGTACAGTACACAGACATGAACAGCTCTACCTGCAGGTTTTTATATTTCATGTTAGCTCTGTATACTGGGCCCTTGCTTAGAGAATAGACTTGGACAGGTTTATTCTGATAGGATTTTATAGACAGCATAAATTTTTAAGTCTTGCCTGGACTATAAACCTTGTCTTGAAAATGTAATCTGCATTAACAGCATTTCAGAGTAAAGAACATCTAAATCAATAAGGTGAACCCAGAACACCCCAGGTTTTCTGCATTCACTTTTGGGTAAGTAACCGGAGAGCACGTCACGTCAAAGCTTTTTTGCATGCCAGCCTCTTTTATCTTCAAACAGATCCACAAATGGATTATTTATAGATGCAACAGCAGCCCTCTGAGTGAAGCATAAAGCGCAGAGATTACAAAAGATTGATTTCCACAGCCCAGTACCCCCATAAACCTATAACCCAAGCAGATGCACAGGGGAGAACTCTCTTCCTTAGGTCAGCCGTTTATTTCTGGCACATGCTTACAAATCCCTGGGGACAATTAAAAGGACATTCATATAGTAGTTTGAAAAAGCCAGTAAAGAAGTCCTGTTCCTCTAGTTTCCTCTAGTGTTTGCCTCCATTTTACGAATCATGTGGTTAACCCAAAGAGATCCATTTCCACCTACAGTGTAAGCCATATGCATTCTTGTCTGTGGAAACACCACCACAAGCCTTCTCTACTGAATTCACGAACTCTAGGCAGATCAACAGAATGAACTTATAAGTGGGTTTCTGTTTACTGCCCAATTCAATTTAGTGAGCAAAATACAGACAAGAGTTTTTCTTGTCTCATTTCCACAAGCAATGAAAATGTGTAACATAAAACACCCTTAAATCTAAAATGTAATGAAATTATACATGTAAGGGAACATCCTCACGATTATATCCATTCAAGTCTCCATTTTCATTTTGATGAATTTCTCCCGTTTCCTATTTGAAACAGAGCTATAAATACAGTTTTAATAAGACAAATATTCACTCTATCAATTTTAGTTGATTCAATTTTTCAAACAAGTTGAATTCCTCCTTTTGCCTGTTTGTTCCATAGAAGCCAAGAAAGACAAGAGTAAACAACGGTAAACTAACCTCCCTGCGGTTCATAGGGTAATTCTTCTACTGAATCAAAACTAGTATCACTAAGCGTTCAGACACTTCTGTCAGCTGACAAAAGGTACTTCCATTCTCTTTTTCAACGGAATCATTAACAGACTTTGTTCTTGCATTTGTTACAGTTTCTCCAGTCTGCTCAGTTCAGGCATAGATCCAGGAATGCATAAGGTACCATTTTCATTCATTGTATTCTAAACATAGGAATAAATCAATACTTTCAGGTTTCCCCCGCTGAGTGAAAGATGCAGTGTCTAAGTGGTACAAGTAGTCTTCTGTCAGTCTGCTGCAGAACCATCACTCTGAAATGCTACAAACACCTCAAACACAATCCACTCAGCAACATAAGCAATTAAATTGCAAGTTAGTAGATATTCTTCCATCTCCAATTTGAATACAAATCACAGCTTCTAATTTAGCAGCTAACCTCTTGAGACACACACACAGAGGAAAATGAAAAAAAAAAGGCCACAATGGCAGCCGCTTTTGTTACCAAAACTCTGCAGCTCACATTCCTATGGAGAGCATCAATCCACTATCAGCAGGGCTCTTCTACTTCACACAGAGGCCACTTCTTAGTTATAAGTGGTTTCAGAGCAAGAACAGCCAGGGTGCTTAACTGAAAATAATTATCTAAGCCCTACTGCATTTTGACCCATTTTTCTTGCTAAGACAGCTCCTCATTATTGTTTCTTGTTTTGTTAATAAAATGTTTTTAGATTCTGACATATAGTAGAGACATGAAAAACAGAAAGGGTCTGTGATATTACCCCAACATGCCCATATGTGACAGCTGTGAATTGAACTCTCCTCTTAAACTGCAAGTAGGCATTCAGCAGATACGGAGCTTAAACACTCCACAGTCACTTTCTTAGCCCAAGATTTCATTACAGCTGCTACAATTAGGAAACATACTTTCAGTAGATATACTTAATAAACTGTCTAGATGGCTTTGATTAAAGATTTTTTTTTTATTTCATGTGGATAAATGTGCTCGGTGTGAAGAGAAACACAACCATATTGATTTCCATGGCCATGTGCCTTAATATGTATTAACTAGGTGAAGTTAGCTCCTGGCTTATGGATGCTAAAAAGCCTTAGCAGAGAAGATTTCAGCTCTCAGCAGCAGTTTGTGAGAGCTTTGTTCTTTCTCATGCGAAACTATGCAAAACATGATAAAGTTTTCTGTAAACAGACTTTACCAATCTTGCACCTGCGTTTATAATTAGAATTGTTGTGATACTGACTAGAGAAATGAATGATGTGTGAATTAACCAATCACCCTGATAAGTAGTTAGTTAGAGGTCCAATACCTCTTGCCTTTTAGGAAAACACTAAAAGAACTAAACACATAAAAACCTGTCCTTTATTAATTAAATAATCCATTCCTTTCTGCTGACCACTCTCATGTCTCAGAGTCCTTCATTGCCTCTTGGCACCGCCGCAGTGACACTGGCTGTCCCTAAAATTTAACAACCAGTTAGCACGCACTAACATGCCAAATTGTGCTTATGGCCCAGATATACACAGGCTGGCTGATATTCTTTCCTCCCCGTTTCTCTCTGCTCCTGCTGTGTCTGGAGACATAACTACTAAAGTCACCTTGAAAGGATTAAAGGAAAAAGACACCCAAGGAAACGTGTGGCTGATCTACCCTTAAGTAATAACTAAGTGTAGAAATTCAAGATATGTATAATGAGCAAACACCCATTATTTTACAGGAAAGTTCGGAACATCTCATATCAATAAACAGTAAGGCACTGTCCCCAAGTTTTACATTAATACTTTTTTTCTGACAATCGTTTCAAAGGCAGTAATAACATCCTTATTGTGAAAATTTATTGGAATAAATTGAATTGAATTAATAAAAAACATTTGGGATTTTCTGTAAAAACACGTTAGATTGCACTATTGCAATTACATTTGGAAATTTTAAAAATAGGCAAAACTATTGTTGATTCCGAACACTCATTTTAATGGGACTCTTTCAAAGATTACTAAGTGTGTAAGAATATGGTAAATCAAATCCCTCAAATAATTTCTTCATGTCCTACTTCCTAAATAAGCTCTTGTACAAAGATATATTTTAATTGCAAACAGAAAATATCTAAAATCTAACTGCAGGTATAACATGTTATGCTAGCTTTCAGACTCGCTTTTTTTTGTCCCTTGCATATCATTTTGACCACCCTGTTAAGAATAAGCTGATAGGCACAAAAAGAGTAATTTTTCTTTTAAATTGTTAATTAAAAGATTCATGCACACCTTCAGACCTCCTTTATGAGCAATGTTCCAGTATCTGTGCAGCTTTTAACGAGGTGAGCAAAAAAGATCCAAAACCTATTTTTTTCTGTGGTCATACTTCTAGTGTTCATGATTTAGCATCTAGTGCTTACCCTCAAAACCTGCTGCGAAGTATTACATAGACTATGTTGAGATACGGAAATAGCCTGTTCCAGAATTGCTGAGAAATGGCTAAAAATGAGGACTGCTCTGTTGGACATCTGAAGTCTCGGAATAAGTCCTTTACTGAATACTCAAGTCAGGTATGAGACTGCTTTCTACTGCTGCCACTCCACACCAATCCCATATTCTACCATGGGCTTATTGTTTCTACAGGGAAAATTAAACTGATTTAATATGCAAAATATCCTTTTTGTTTCAAGAAGCATTTGGAAAACCCTGCAGGATCACAAATGCCAGCTCATTGCACGTATAATTTCATATGCCCACCTTCAAAATGCCTAAGCAGCTCAGTGCTGCCAGACTGCGTATGCCAACGCAAAGAGAAATGCAAAACATGCACCTTTTTCTTTGGGCTTCTCTTTTGAAACATATACTCATTTCACAACATCCCCAGCCCCATCTGGCTTCAGGTTGCCTTTTTAGGCGTATCTGTCCATCCCCAAACGATTACTTGGCTTGAGCTCAAAGCTTAGGAAAACTCACCGATAGAGAAAGGCAAATCAGATCTTAGCCAATAGAAAGAGACAAGTAAGTTTCTACATGTATTTTATTACAGTTCTTACATTCTGATCACAACTGATAGCTTTTTTCTTCACTTCTCTAAGCCCCTTTTTTTTTTTTTTTTTTTAAAAGACAAATTATAAACTACAGCAAAAACAAAGAAGTCATTTAACCTTTTTTTTTTTTTCTTCATGCATTACAATTACAGGAAAAATATAATATCACTTTGGGTCAATCTTCAGTGCAAATTCACGGAGTATTAAATAGCCTTACTTCCCGCATACATAATTTCAAGTTGCGTAAGCAGCAGATGGGAACAAAGGGTCATTTTAACCATGCTACTGCATGTGGTTTCAAGTGTTTTATTTATAGTTGTAGACCCTCTAAAACTGAGGCTTTATATAAGAAATTACATAGAATAGCAAATAGTTATATTCACCACAGGAAAGAAATTCAAAAAATAAATATGACAATAGAATGATTTAAAACAGCATGATTTCTTGATTGCAATCTAAATACTGCTTAGTTCATGGAGAGAAAAGAAGAAGTCAGGATGACAGCCTGCAGCAAGCACTCCAGTTGCCCAAGGACTCAGACCACTACTAATGATCTGTGGACAGGATCTGATTTGCCTATTCCTGCCATACACAAAGGAAGAGACCTAAGTATTAACAAATTATCACTTATCTGATAATCCACATGGCTTCTTGTCATACTCTGAAAATTACTTTTGTAGTCTTCAACCGCCGTTTCTGTTTTGAAAAGAGTGAAGTGTTATATATTGACATAAAAAACCCACAACAGCCCAAACAACAACAACAAAAAAAAAACCTTGGATTCAATCTTATTCCATAGTAGGTAACAAAAAAGCACGTAAATTTTTGGCTGAAATCTGATTTTTGTTTACTTTCAGCTACAGAGACTCCCTTCTTTATGATATGTTGTATGAAATTCTTATTCTGCCACTAAAGCAGTCTGGTGGACTACTAATTAGAGCTATTAGCCTCAAAGGTCCTTCGAATTTTGTATATTCAGTCAGCACCTATCCCAAACTGTGCTTTGATCTTTGATGCAAATGTAAGAAGCATCTTCATGTTCTCCCCTGAGGAACACAGTGCCGTCACTTTAACTTTATGGCTGATGCTGCCTGGGGTTAATGTGGTATTGCTCTCAGATGCAATAAAGGAAGAGACCACATTTTGCTTAGAAAAAGAATCAGACTCACAGTCCTTGAATTTTACATGTCTTCTCTGGCATTTCAAACATTTTATTTTGCACTGTATTACTGAAGAAAATAATCTGAATATTTGTTACTGTCCACAGGTACAATGCAATCTTTTATTCTGCCAAAGTCCCTTTTCCTTTAAAAATGGCTGTATGGATGACTTATTTTTAAAAGATTCCTCAGAGAACATTTTGTAAGACAACAATTGTAAATTAAAGCACAGTCATAATTTATATTGAGTCCTTATAGTCTTTTATGGTTTGACTCTCTGTACTGGAGTTACTATTAGCAACTCCCTGCAGAGCCTCTTTTTGTAATCAAAATGACAACTCATATCATCACCAGTAAACGTTGTTTAAATGTATTACAACACTTCTTTGAAAGAAACAGAGGCAATTTTAAATTTACAGCCTAAGTCTGCACTGCAAAAATAAACTGAAAAGCTCATCAAATTCAGAAGGCTTCTGATTAGGATGAGAGTCATGTAAATGAGTAAGTAAATGTTTCAAGTGGCATTCATACACTAATAAAACCAAATCATTTCTTTGTGCATTTCCTGTGTTAGGGTGTGATTTTGTTTTCCAGTGCTGCTGATGCACCCCTTCAGTAAGTCCCTAAAACAGAACACATACGCAACACCGGCAGCATCCCTTCCCCTCATTCTGTAACATTCCCATAAGTCCGTATTTCGGTTTCTACTTGTTCTTCAGCTATGTCTCAAGCTGATCATTTTTTTCTGTACCCTTTGTCACAGGTGAAATTGTTCACCCTGTCAGCTTAGACTTGCTTGAACCCTGATACAGGCCACGGCACTCTTTTGTGAAGTGAGAGTTCAGGATTCATGTATCTTTAACAGAAGTTATTACTTCAGTCCTAGGTTTTCCACTGCTAAGTACTCTAACCACTATGCTACTCAGGAGTCAGTGTTTCTTTACTATAAACTGAGGTCATCATCTTCAGTACGTCATTCATTTCCTCGATAAATCAAGCTCTTTCAAGGACTTACACATAATTTATTTACATCTGTAGATGAGACCCAACAGGCCTGGAATAGGGACTTCATATTTCTGAACAGTGACCTGAGAGCAAGTGAACAGTTCACATGGCAATTTTAGCCCACAATAACCTGTGGACACCTACTTTATCTCAGTCCCTAATATATTTTGGTGCAAACTGTCTGCAGACACGCCTCTGTATATGTCATACAAGGGCAAACCTGATTAGTTCAAAGATACTGTACATTTAAATTTAATACAAATGTATGTGGCCAGCAAGGAATTTTTAATTCTTTCTCTAAGTAGTTTGATCGCATGCATCTGCAAGAACATCAGTTCCTCCCCAGTGATCTGACAAAAATAACTTCATAACTCAGTAAAATATATTATCATGTATTCAAAGAGGAAACAAAATAAAAACAAAAAATAAAGACAAAGCAACAACCACCACTGCTATGTAACCCGTGGATTTTCTTTTTTCTCCTTTTGAAAGTCAACCCTTGCTCTTCACAATTATCTTGGTCTTTACAAATAAGGACCTGCAATAACTGTGACTTTTTTCTTCCCAAAAATAATGCTTTCAGTTCTAAGAATGGTAGTTTTGTGCATTTATATTGGGAGAATTATTTTAATTTGGGGAACCATTTTCTTTTAAATACACATTTAACACAAACAATGAAATCACAGAATTATTATATACGGTGTTAAAAAAAAATTTACTGAAAAGCATTTAAACATTTTGTCTCACAATTACATAATTCTTATACTAACCCTGTTGCCTACATCCTCACATTTTCAGGAGGTGTGAATTTGACAGATCAGATGTCGGTTCGGAAGAAGTACACTAGAACTTGCAAAAGGTTGGATGCCATTCTGGCTACACCGATTAAAGACTGACACATATTTGGAACATGCTAGTTTAAGTCTGAAGAGGACAACAAAGAGAAGTATGAAGACATGGAAGTTGTGATTGATAGGTGGTACATTATTCTAAATTAATACTTAAACTGGGAGCATACATAGTGGAGCAAAAAAAAAAAATGTTGTCTTTTGTTTGATATGCTACTCTTCACAATAGAATACACCGAAGGCTCAGAGAAAATCACTACGCTGTTTATAGCAATCATGTATCATCTTAACTCTTTACAAATATCTCGTTTGTAACACAAATCATAGAAACAAATAGTGTCTTGATTTTTATAGTTGATTGCATGTTACCATCTACCCGGTCAGACCCAACCTTATGAATCTGACCACTTCAGTATCTCTATAACCTCTGTACAGTTATCCACAACTCAGACTCTCCTGTATTTCAAAGTGGAGAATGCCAAACACCAAATACTTCCTTCTCCACTCTTACACACATAGTCCTTTCACTTTACCCCAGTGTCTCCAAATTCCCTACTAGCATTGTCTCCTTATCTTCATTTCCCCACATCCCTTGTCCCCATCCTCTTTACTTCTGCATCACCTATTTTTAGTTTTCGTTCTCCTGTATGCTCACAGATTAGCATCAGGCTGCCTCACCCATGTTTGTCAAGCAGCTCTGACGCAGGGTTGGGGTTAGATGGGAGCACATCTGTACTGGTAAAGGGACTACACATATCAGTGGCCAACTGGGCAGTCTGACCTCTTTTCCACATCACCTATTTTTCCTTGCATCTTCCAATCTTTTTCTCATGGCCAAAATTTGTTTGGCAGTCTAAAAATTGTGCAACACTTCTCTTGGATATCTAGCTGATACGGGAAAGTGCCTCATAGGAGAGACCCACACTGAGTATGAACAGTTGCTATATCCCATACGTAAAAATCGGTATGAATTTCCTTATAAGCATCTTTGTAAGCCTGTATTTTCTCTTTTACATCCTCATTCATTCAGAGAAACTATAAACACCTCCAGTCCCCTAGCACGCTTCTATCTGCAACTTCCTATGACATTTAAAGTTACACAGTATGTTCAATGCCAGCATGAATTTTCCAAGCACAGAATAAGTACCCCTAGAATACTCAAGTCTTAAAAAGGAAAACCCAACACTTTAAACTTCAGAGAATTTCCCAGGAATCATAATTGCTACATCCTGTTTCTGACCTGAAAAATGCATTATTTTGTATTTTGAGACAAAAAATTAGTATTAGAAAAAGAAATCAGCTTCAAATACTAAAACCCAAGTTATGGACTCCAAAATCAGCAGTTTGTAGTTTTAAAAATTTCTATGATTTTTTTTTTGTTAAAGAGTTTCTTTCATAACTTCATTATCAATCATCTTCCCAGTTTACTATCCGTAAAATTTGCAAAGCAATGAAATACGCTGTGGTGCATGTGGCTATAGCCACTACCGCAGACCATTCAGAAGAATGGTAGGCAGGCCTCCAAAACACCCAGGTCTAGCTCCCTCTTTTTTGGATTTTACCTCGGGCTCCAGTATCACACACTTTTCACAGACTTCTACCATCAGTTCTATGGTGGGAGGTGGCTCAAAAGGAAACCCAAAGATGACTTCCTTGCAGGCTTCACTACCATTGGTCTGGGCCAATTCCATTAGCAGTTCCTTTTGGGTAATTTTGCTGTCCACCGGCCTCCCGATTCCCTGCCAGAACCCCTCAACAAAATCTATAGATGATTCATGAAAACATTTGTCCAATGTTTCTACAGCAGATTTTTAGAGCTTTAGATTTTAACTACAAAAATGCTCTCTCTGTTGCTCCCTTGATTTGTGAGGACAGGCCCTGGTAGTAGGCGGGCCTGGTCCTGGGGCTTACCCATCTACCCTTCACCACAGAAACGATTGCTAGCCAAATCTGAATTCTCTAAAATCAATTGAATTGTCAGGGCTTTGCAGTAACACAGAAAGCAAGTCCCTCAACACTTCTTCCATGCTCTCTCCCCCAAGTCGTACTCAGTGGGGAGGAGCAGGCACAAAAAAATACTTTTTACATCATGAGGGACCAACAAATTCGAGAAGAGAATCACCCATAACATGTTTTTAAAATGTGGACTCTTAAAGCTCCTTCGTATGCTGAAGTGGGAAGAGTTCCCATTGTGGGTTCCCTCCCGTCCAGCTATAATGAACCTAAGAAGCGAAGGGATGGGCCTCCTGTCCCGGTTCCGGTTTCCAGGGTTGTCACATCCGGCCTGAGTAGCGTGGGAACCGGGTGTGACACCGTGGGAACCGGAAGTCAGAAGAGGGTGGGTGGAGCCAACAGAGAGGAGTGTAGACTGGGGCGGCGTCTCGGTAGGAAGGGGCAGAACCAATACTGTAGGCGGGACCCGACACAGAGAGGGAGGGGCCCGACAGATGGGAGGAGCCGGACGCCAGGAAGTCCGGGGGTGGGGGCAGGAAGGGGTTGCACGGACAAGGTCGAAAGGAATTATGGGGAGAAGAAGACAAGATGGCGCACCGTGCCATACAGTCCACTCCATCTTGGGGAAGACAGGGGAAGGAGACAAAATGGCGGACCGTGCCATGCGGTCCCCTCCATTTTGTGGGAAGGGGTTGGAACCACAACTTTGAGAACTTTGGGGTTTTACAACTGGGGAAGAGAGAGTGGGAAAGGAGATTAGGAAAGGGTCCGAGACGACATGGCCAGTGCCGTCTCGGGAAGGGGACTGGGGAGACAGAGGAGTGTTATCAATTGACTCAGTAAGTTTGACAAAAGCCAAATCGATTAAAATCAGATTGAATTTATTAAGCAAGCGACAGTGAGCAAAACCGCGCGGGGCAGCCGGGGAGTCTCCGCTCCGCAAACGCTGCGCACCCAATTCCCGAAAGTTACAGACTATATACTCCTCTTCTTCCGGTATACTTGTTCTTCCTGGCGTACTCTGCGTCTGCGCGGCTTGTTATTAGGGGGTCGTTTTCTGCCTTCTGGTGGTCATGACGCTGAAGGCTAAAAGTCTTCCTCTCTGCCTTCAGGATGACTTTTTCCTTTTATGGTTATAGAAGCTTTCTGGTACATATGTTGAATTCCAAAATGCTGGGCTAGCAGCTTATGTCGACCTAAACATCCTATAGAGTAAACACAGCACAACCTACCCTATCAACATGCTGGGCTAGCAGCTTATCTCGACCTAGACATCCTGTGGAATAAGCACAACACATCCTCCCCTTATCCTTGAGTTATTTAATGAACAAAGCACTATCGCAGTCTATCACAGGAGGGCCAGGGAGTCGGTAGCAGCCCTGTGCCCGCTGGCTTTCTGCACCTCCCAGACTACCCGGAGCTGAGGAAAAGGGGTTAGGAGCAGAGGCTGAGGAAGGAGGGAGAGGATCTGAAGCATTTTTAACACGGGGTAACTCCGGCTTTTCCTGTTTTCCCCTCTCTTTTTACACAATCGTAAATTAAAACCAACAAAGGATACAATCTAGGCACTGACATATCCCCCTGGATTCTCAAAAGGGTCCGTTTTCTCCCCCCAGCATCCCAAATTGAAAGCACCTTTACATCTGCGGGGGACACCCGGGGAAAAGAAAAGAAAAACCCACCAAACAAAGCTCTTTAACAGTCCCTTTGAATACATCCCACCCGCTTCTAGGGACTCCCCAGCTTGGGTATAAACCTCTCTCTGATGTGCGGACAGCCTAACACCCATCTTTAAAAGATCCGGCACACCAAAATCCACCCCTAACCACGGCAAAAGGAGAAACTTAAAGCAGAACTGCCCAGGAACCAGGAAGAAAACCAACAATCCCTGTTTCGGGGGTCTGCGGAGCCGGCCCTGCCCCGCCCCCGCCCCGCAGGTCCGATAGGAGCGGCTTGCACCCCGCGGCGTTTGGAGAGAGGTTTTCCCCAGCGCAGCCACTGCCCGCGCTCCCGGCTTCGTGCGGCGAAGGGCGGGGCGGGGGATCCGACGTGCGAACACCAAGCGACGCAGGAGGCTGCAGCTCCGCGCCAAAACTCCCGGGGCTGGCCGCTCCGGCGCGGTCCAAACCCCTCCCGACGTATAGAAAACCAAAAACCCCTGTTCTAGGGTTCCAAACCCCTAGAGGGACGTGCACTTACCCAACAGCTGATCCTGAGAACGAAAACTCGTGGCTGGGGTCCTTCGCCTTGGGCCGATCCTCCCAGCGGCGGCTGTAGATGGCTGCCGGTCCTCCCCGGGAGCACCACTAAGGAAAACTTAGTGTGCTGCACACGGGGTCTCAGTCACCCGAAAAACGAACACTCGGCAGTGTTGCCAAGCTTCCAAGGACGTCTTTACAGGAAACCTCTACGTGGAGGTCCCTGTTCAGGCACCAAGTGACGCTGTTTGGGGCTACCCGAGGCCACACAGCGTGCTGCTGCAGGCGTCCTTAGCAGCTGCAGGCTGCGGACAAGGCTGGCTCCTGCGCGAGGAGCAAGCCCCAAGCAAAGGTGGCAGAAAGGCGTCGGCGGAGGCAAGACACAGGGGTCTTTCGGGGGGATTCCAGCCACCTCACAGAACCTCAAACGTCCAGGGACGAAAGACGAGAGAGTGAGCGGGTCCAGGGTTTATATATGAGGTTGGAGTAAAGGGATACAGCCAATGACGATAGAACAAGGGGGAAGAGCTAACAGGGGAACAACCAATAGAGGTAACTTAGGGGAGCGGATAATATGAACAATCCAATGGGGCGTCGAGTAGGGGAGAATTTTTTAGAACTAATGAATAATCAATTAGGGAAATGAATAAACACGAACTCATACATAAAACAGGGTGGAGAACTCATTAACCATGAACTTAAAATATGTAAACTAAAACCCAAGGGAATTACAGATACTCGCCATAACCACGAGGGAGCTAGACCTGGGTGTTTTGGAGGCCTGCCCAGTATTGTTCTAAATGGTCTGCAGCAGTGGTTATAGCTGCATGCACCGCAGCAGAAATCCATCTGCTTTAACCTGACTGTGCAAATTTTAATCAGAAAGTAATAAGTAAAGTTTTGTATGTGTCTTTTTACTAGTGTATCACAACAGGGTCAGTGGTAAGGCTACATATTTTTAATGGAAATATAGAATATTAAGTAACAGAACAGTCCATTCTTATTGCAATGCGAAAAAGGTGGAAGTCCCAAACACGTACAAGACAGAAAATGTGATGGACAATTTATCTGTTTTGGTAAGATCTATTTTAATATTCCACTACTGTTGTCATCCAAGGTAGGAATTTTATGGCAACCATTAAGATGCCCTTACACTTCAATGAAGTGCAATGTAGTGGCCTCCACTTTTACAGGTGATTATTTGAATATCATCCTAAGTCCTGTAACAGTTTTGATAAGAATTAGGAAACCAATTATTTCCCTGATGAGTACAGGTCACAGAATTAAAGAAACCTGCAAAGTTAAGCGACTACCGAAAACGTAGTTCCATCTTTTGCCTGCCCTAACAGTATATTTCCTCCTCCTCTTGTACAAGTACTGCTATCCACATGCCCACTGAGCCTCCCAATCCAGCTGTGAACTAACTTTTCTCTTTTGTGCTATTATTAGTTTTTAGCTAGATTAGCAGTTTGATTCAACTAACCATAGGCTGCCAAAAGGCAATTCCAGTACAAAGGTGGAGGTGAAAATATGTAGTCAAGGATGCAGAGGAGGGTCCTGTCACCCTTTTGCCAAATTCATGACCTGAGTATTCAAACTAAACTCATGATACGACAGGTTAACCACAGGCACACACAGCTTGCTTCTTGTGTCTGTATGCACTGGGTGTAAACTTCATTTCCCTTTCGTACAAGACCATGTATAACAGATACACCTTCTGAGAAACTACCAAGCGTAACAGGTTTCAAAGCCACAAGGGAAATTCCTCAGAGCAGCATTCTGCCTGCAAATAACGTGTTGTAAAATCCTTTCTGCTTTTGGAAGCTGAGCCCTTTCCTGCGGAACTATCATGGAATGCTGAGTATCCCAGCCCCAATATCAAAAATGGAGAGTCGAAACTGCAAGTGTAAGCCTATATTTTAAGCACTGGAAAATAAAAGGATTTCCTGTTTGGAAATTCTTTATTCAAGAATGGGGCATAATCAAAGCAGCTCTCAGAGCAGTGACTCTCCCAACTCCCTGGGCAGCCTATTCCAATGCCCAATCACCCTTTCTGTGAAGAACTCCTTCCTAATGTCCAGCCTAAATCTCCCCCTGTGCATCTTAAGACTGTGTCCTCTTGTCCTGTCACTGGTTGCCTGGGAGAAGAGACCAACGCTCACCTGGCTATGACCTTCTTTCAGGCAGTTGTAGAGTGTGATAAGGTCTCCCCTGAGCCTCCTCTTCTCCAGGCTAAACAGTCCCAGTTCTCTCAGCTGCTCCTTATCAGACTTGTGCTCCAGACCCTTCACCAGCCTTGTTGCCTTTCTCTGGACATGCTCTAGCATCTCAACATCCTTCCTAAACTGAGGGGCCCAGAACTGGACACACTACTCAAGGTGCTGCCTAACCAGTGCTGAGTACAGGGGAAGAAGCTCCTCCCTGGTCCTGCTGGCCACTCTGTTCCTGATAAAGGCCAGGATGCCATTGGCCTTCTTGGCCTGGGGGGCACACGCTGGCTCATGTTCAGCTGCTATCAATCAGCATCCCCAGGCCCCTCTCTGGTCACCATCCAGTCACTCTGTCCCCAGCCTGTAGTGCTGCACAGGGTTGTTGGGGCCAAAGCGCAGGACCCAGCACTTGGTCCTGTTAAACTTCATATTGTTGGATTCGGCCCATCGATGCAGCCTGTCCAGGTCCCTCTGCAGAGCCCTCCTACCCTCCAGAAGATCAACACTCTCCCCCAGCTTGGTGTCATGTGCAAATTTGCTAATGGTAGACTCCGTCCCCTCATCCAGATCATCCATAAAGATATTAAACAGGACTGGGCCCTACACAGATACACAGATTCCTGGGGAAAACCACTGGTGACTGGTCGCCAACTGGATGCAGCACCATTCACCACCACTCTCTGGGCCCAGCTGTCCAGCAAGTTCTTAACTCAGCAGTTGTAATTTCAGTAAAAACCCTGTATGTAAGACAAAGACTTTTGCAATGCTTTTTTTAGTCATCTCCTACAATCTAATTCTTCCAAGATGTTTTTTAATTCTGTAAGTGACATTTACCGAAATTCTTCATAAAGCCCTGAGAATTGGATTCCTTGTTCCTAGAATCAAAGAGAAAATGTGCACAGCCTGTCAGCAGGTCACATGTATCCTGCCAACCTACATCTAATAGATTTTTCACTTTTCATCAGTGGATTTCAAGACAGTATGTAGTCTGCCAAATTTACTAAAAAGCTTGCTACAGTATCACACTTTCAAAATGTGCAATCTGTCAAAGCCATAGCTCAAAATGTCTGCTACGATGAGAGTCTTTGAAAAATCTGCTATGGTGTTGGCATTCATTCAGAAAATAATGAGTATATCAACAGAGAAGGAGGAGAAAGGAAAAAAGTTGTTGGGGGAGGGGAAAGAAGTGGAGAGAAAAGAAGATTAATCCTAAATGTAATTTTCTATATACTGAAGAAACTACAGGAATTCTTTTTGCAAGTGTAATCCAGTTTCACACAAATTCCTCCAAGATGACAGCATATTAACTGGCAAATAGTCTAAGTGCTACATTTAATAACATTGATGAAAAGATAATTTATCATAGATTTGACCACAACTGTTCATAGCAAACTTGAATATTGATTCAAACGCTGAGTACATTTAACAAACAGTGGAAGACAGCAAAATTGCTTGCACTTATATTACATAAATGGAGAGTATCATAAGAGGCAGGTTGGGGAAAGTAGGGATGCTTAATTTATTAACTGAAATATGAAGAAAACTGAAGGAATTTCAGGAGACTTGTAAATAAAGGCAACTTCTGTTTCAAAAGAGATAATAACACAAACATCAAAATAGTCAAGGACCATGAAATACAATTCTAAGAACATTTCCTGTCTGTTTTCCTTTATCCTGCATTTTAGAAAATTCACCTTTACATTCAAGCAACATAAAAAAGGGCAAAAAGAGAAGGAAATGACCATTTAGAAAACAATATAATATCTGCATATTAAAAACCAAGTTCTTATGCACCTTCCTGAACAACTGACGACACAGGCAAGTGTTCCTGAACATAATGCCAAGCTAGTGAAAGGACTGCAGCAGAATTTTGAATTCAAAGAGCTACAGAAGAGCTGCTTGACTCCATGCCATGTATCTCTGAAAACAGGAGGTTACAGAAAGTTCCTTGGATGTAGGAAGCCAATGCATCCTTAACACCCCAGCATTAACATGTCTGAATCCCATCACTTCTAGAAGCAAGCAGAAGCAAGCAAGGCAATTGGTAGTAAAAATATTCAACAACAGGAAAAAAAAAAAAAAAAGAACAAGGAAACAAAAAGAAAACCCACACACAAAAAACCCCCTAAAAAATTAAAAGGAAAACAGAGAAAGAAAAAACCCCGCCACACAAGCCTCCACCCTCTCCAGGGAAAAAAAAAATCAAAAAAAATAAACACTCCACTGTGAAAAAAGCTTGTGCAGAGTTTGCTGCAACCAAGAAGGCTACTGAGCTGATTAAAATCAATCACACAAGGCAGGAGAAAACTGGAATAAACAGGGCTTGTGAAGTACCTTAAATTTCCAGTTTGTGTTTCCTCTATTAAAAATTTTTAAAATTAATTTTATAATAAAGTAGGGATTTATTGTTCATTTTGAGAGCCTTAG
>VWZT01009622.1:837001-873326 GCA_013397055.1 Pachycephala philippinensis
AAAAAGAGGTGGTTTGAATGTTAGTACATGCAGCAACATTGTACCATACACATTTGTAGCAAGAGTGTCACTGTTTCAAATTACTAAAAATATTGAAGGTAGTTTCCTAATAATAGCCTTTTTTTCTAATACACTAGAAATCCTGCTGTGATGGAAGACAATGTTTTCTCAGCTAAGATACACGTTTTGCAGTCTCCCAGCTCTTAGTTTTTACTGTCTGTCCTTGACAAATCCCATGTGATGACAGAAAAATTGAAGTCTGCCATCAATTAACATTCAGAATGGATGAGCATATGCCCTGGTACATACTATAAATATGAAGAAAATCTTAAAAATGATTACTTGTATTCAATGGGAAAACATAGATATGAATTCAGATATTTAAAGTTTGTCTATATAAAAATCATTTTAAGAAAAAGGGAGTGGTTTGTTTCAGGAAGGGTCAATTTTAAATAAAAATACTTTCCCTTTATTCAAAATTTAGTGAACAATGTGCCATAAAATATACTATGTTCTTCTCTTATCTTTCACTAAAATGGAATGTTAAGAGAGAGGAAGACATTAATACTAATATAAACTATTGACTGTAAACTAAGAGACGGATAAAAAATGCACAAACAATAGGAAACAGTGACTACTCACTGGTAAGCTGGACCTCGTATGTGATTTGCAAGTGAAATTCATCTATTTGATTTTTCAAATAATTTTGTCTCTTTACAACATAAAACAGTCATGCTTTTTAGTTAACATACCATCACTAGTCTAAAAATTTCCCAACAAATACAAGGATTTCTGAGAAGCAGACACAAAGATTCTCTCTTAGGAACATCTGTTTACCCCATGATGGAATCTGTGCAGACTAAACCTACAGTTCATCTTAAAGTATTTGGAGAAACTATTGTCAAGGTATTCCACAAAATTGCCTCATTTCTTTCAATTCATTCTTCTAAGCTCAATATATATGAAATAATCCATAATCTTACGTTCCTAGGGAACACTGGAATGACTTCATAAAATGCCATCAATATAAAGCATAAGGAATAAAAGACTAAGCACATCTCAATGCTGAATTAAAGGAGAAGGAAAAAGTGTAATTTCAAACATTTCAGCTTTGACATTCTGACCTGGAGGTCATTTTCTTTCATAGACTCTATTCTTTCCTTCAAAAATCGACTGATTCATTAGTACCAAAAACCTATGTTCATTGGCTAGAAGTGTCTTTCTTCATGGATACATCAACTTAAGAAAAAAAACCCAGGCAAGCAGACCATTAAAATCCCAAAATCCAATATAAAACTGTAACATCAATTTTAGTTGAATCAATGATGAGTTTGATTTTTGGTTGTCCTTAAATTAATATATAATCACAGCTGTAAATACTCTTTTTCAGAAAATATTTGGTGCACTTATGCAAGCCAACAGACCGTGGAAACTTGTAAGTGGCTTACCTTTGTGTTTATACTTTAAATTTTCCCTGAAGGTGATTTGAAAGGTCCATAACTGAAAAAAAATAAAATATCTTTTAAACAATAAATAAGTAAACAAAAATTTGATTTGTATATCACGTGGACTTCATTAATCAATACCATCTCTTTCAATTACACAAATACTGTATCCTTAAATCTGACCTGCTGTTTTATAATATACTCAGATATTGCAGGTGGGAAGTTCCACATTTATGAAGGAAAACAGTTTTGCCACCCACTACTTGTTTCAGAAATTGTTTTAGGAATCAGTTCTGGTTTTGACAACACAATGCACAGCAGGTGGAGCAGCAGTTGATCCAGGCCCTTTACATAAAATACCTACAAACAACATAGGTGATTTTTAAAGGAATCCATATAAATATTTTCCATTTCTAAGTTCACGAAAGAAGGTTTCGACTGTGATCAAAGGTTTGACTTACTTTTAATGATTGCTCCCTCATTAAATAGTAATTATATTAAGTAGCCACTATGCCAAAAGACTCCTTTCAGCAATTACATCTTCCTTTTACGAAGAGTTGATGTGTAGGCAGAAGTCTCAGTTTCAAATAAGCACAACACTAATAACTGAGAGGATATACAGGCAAAGAGAAATATATAAGAGCTGGTAATTAGCCTTTTGCAGGGAAATAAGAGGTTTGTAGAACTGAAATTAAATGTGTGCAGTGCCCATACATTCAAGCAGGTGTCAGCTATTTATTAGCGACTCACAAGATAGTGGTTTCAACATTGAACTTTCACCTGATTTATCCTTAAAAGCATCCACAGTAACACTAATTATTCTGTGCAATGAAGCAGATGTCCTCTGTGATAAGAGAGATGCCACTGTATCCTTCTTTCTATATAAATACCTGGTGTTTATAGAAGTTCAGATGACTGAGGGTTTCAGTGTGAGATATCATGAAAAATTTTTTTACCAAAAGAGCTACCCAGGGAAGTGAATGAGTCACGAACCCTGGAGGTGTTTAAAACACATAGAAGTGGAACTTAGGGACACAGGTTAGTAGTGGACTTGGCAGTGCTGGGTTAGCAACTGAGACTTGATGAACTTAGAGGTCTTTTCCAACCTAAATGATTCTGATTTACAATAGGAAGTTAGGCCACAGAAGCCCCAGCATATTCTAATATTATTATGGAACACAAAGGCTGTGGACAGCAAGCTGTATCACAGGTCAGCTGGAGCAAGACTGTGCATTTAAAAGCATATTCTTACTCAAACCTATTCCCTTGACACTTAGAACAGAAGTTGTTCACATTCATTCTGGTTTCTTGAGTAACGAGAGGTTTTCAGGACAGAAAACTCTTGCTCTATATGAAGCTTTGTATAACGAACTTGTGCAGGTCAGATTATTCAAAGCAAGTGGTATAATATTGCTTAGAGGGATTGCTCTGTGTGGATGTCATCCGTTGAGGATAAACAAAAAGCTAAACCATGAGTCAGCCTCAAAGAATGCTGAAAATAAAGAAGCTCCTGCAGGCTGGTTTTGGATTTTTATCCCCTAAACAAGGCTTTTTCTAAAGGATGCAGTATGATTTCTCAGATTTTTTGGTGGCCAAAGAAAAGATAAGAAATAAGAATAAGCTAGAAAAGCAGCTGAGTTTCCCAAGGAACTGCAAAAATAACTTAAATTTTGGCATTTAGAGAGAGGAGTGAACTTGTTTAAAAACATACATATATTAAGGTTGCTTTGCAGATGACCAGTTCTTAATTCCTTTGTGTAACCATGCCAGTGAAATTCTCAGTTAGTTGGATTAAAGCCTTTGAAAACTGTACCTCATTTAAAGACAGACTGTGCCTTGCAAGTACAGGAACAGCATTGTAAACAGAACATTAGTATTTCCACTGGTTCCACAGTGCTCTTCTCACACTGGAAGATGATCCTTTTGAGACCTGTAACACATAGGGTTAATGCAATTCCTATGACAAATAAATTATAAAATTAGACAAAAGCTAAATGCAAATGAGATACAGTTGGTTAAAAATTTCTTCACAATCTCCTCTATAACACATGAAGGAAACACAGCAGCAGAAAGAGACTATTTTTCTGGAGATAGTATCAATGAGACTAGTCCTTGGACCATTTACTCAAGTCCTGAGAGGTGCTGAAATAAAAACAAAACCCTGATATGTATTCAGCATATTGCAAAGAATTTGGCTACTGGCAAAAAGGTTAAAAACTTAAGCAAATGCAATAAAAGGAAGACAGAAATCAGGTTTATTCTCACAGTCAGTAAGAGGCCTTACTGATTTTTCTCAATCAATCACTCATTGATGATTCAGAAGTTAAACTCCCTCCTGAATATGTTTGTTCAGTTGCATTGCTTGATGGAGCATTCCCAAACAGCTGCCTAGAGCTACTTGCCGAAGTCTTTGTAGTCAGAGTAAGAACAACAGTCAGAATCCTCTGCTTACAAAGATGGGGCATACACTTTTCACATGCTCATTGAATGCTATTGCTCCTTCCCCATGACCTCCTCAGTGTTTCATCTTCCCCTTCTCCTGGGATATTTCAAGTCCCACATCCAAGCTTCTGCCTTCCTGAAGGTGCTGTTACTCCTCAGGTAGATAGAAAACTCCATTTGACTTCCATGATTTCAATTCAATGTACACTGAATGGTTTCAGTCCGTGTAAAACACAGTGCTCTCTTATTCGCTATAAATGTGATAGAGAATGACTGAAGTCATCAATACTTCACACGTTGAAGTTACATACTTTCAACAAAGCTGGCTGAGGATGGCAATGCCATAGGAAAAAGTGACTGCATGGTTGTGTTTCCCTGGCAATTTAAAGACAAAAGTGAATCCACTTGTTACTTTCAACACTCCTTGAAAGTCTACCAACTGTGCAAACAATATGTCTAATGGCACTAGACTAGCAGAGCTTGCTTGAAATTAGATATGTGCTCTGAATAAGAATATCATTGGAATGCCTGTAACAAAACCTCCCCTGAAACTGCAACACGACATGAAGTATGATAGGTCCCCTGCTATCTTGAGTGGAATCAGAGTACCCATGAACCCAGATCTACAACAGCATCAGCTCCCAGGAACCTGAGCCCAGTTAGTATTTTGCAAGATGTCACAACCTGTGAGTTAAATCATAACTGAATATCCAGGAACCCTCATCCCTCCCGGCCTTATGATATACTATTACCTGAGAGATAATAGTTCATGTAATTAGAGTCTGAATGCATAGATAAAGATGCCAGGCTGTAGAAAAACATTTACTTTTAGCAGGATTGTGACTTGGATTACATTTCTCTGTGGAAAAGAAGCATTATACATTACTCCAAATGGACTATTTAGGGCATGAAAAGAGCACTCGTTTACTCTGATAAAGCACAGATGGGGACACCCTTCATTCTTCAGGGCAGGGAAATAGTTGACTTCTAGTAAGGGTAAACCTCAGACAATATATATCTTGCATCACTATAGAAAAATATGGAAGATAAATAATGAGGACAATATCTACATAAGTGAGTAGAAAAAGCTAATAAATAGGATGCCACTTCTCCCAATATTGGAGGGATCTTCCTCCAGTACAACATGCATGCTGTGTGAAACTGTGTGGACAATCCAACTTTCCTGGAATCTGTATCATTCCAATAAGCAAACAGAAAAGAGCAAGTCAGTTACCCATATAAATGGAGCATGACATCAGGGTTAAAATTTCTCCCTATATTGGAGAAGAAGAGAAGCTCACCTGAAGCTCAGCATCTCAAATTGTTTCTAATAAGATGGCATATGTTTGCCAACTGTGGCTCAGAAATCCACTTGATTGTTTGACATGTTGCTGAGTGAGCTATGGTCTTACCATACATACCCCAATTATGAAAAGTGGATCAAAGGCATTTCTCAGATGCTTTGCTTTCCCAAAAGATTATCCTCAAAACTGAGCCTGGGACTACAACAAAATGAGTAGCACACCCCAACTCTTCTGTTCAAACAGTTTTTCCATAAAGAATGGAATTCATGATTTGTAAGTCCAGAAGAGATCAAAGAGGGCCCTAAGAGTACAAACCTGTTCGGCTTCTCTAAAAGAACATGGCCATTCCTTCCCAGCAGAGCTGCTTTTGCATGGAACAGGTGCTCGGTAAAATTGCAGTACCAGCAGCTATCATCAATTGGCTGTGTGATTTGGAAGCAAATAGCTTAATCACCTTTGAGCATTGGTGGGAATGTAACCGAATCACAAGCCATGAGAAACCATCCTAATAAAGCCCAGAGAAGTACAGCACTAGAAAAGGAAAATAAGGTACTCTGAAGTCATGGCTGGTAGCAGACATGTTAAGTAAGGCATGTTTCCTACACCAGTAACACAGATCTCTCAGGGAAAGAAAAGACTGAAAAACCCCCCAAACTATGTCATCATCCCCTCTGTGCTGGGAGGCTCCAGGTCACTTAGCAGAAGTTTCAGGGTCACAGTTTGAGTTAGTCTGGTTAGGCTGATCACAAAAAGTCAATGCCAGGTAACGCAGCACTCTACTACAAGATCACTATTGATATCTAGACACAGTGAAAGCTGTGCCTTATTTAAAGAAAGTCCATGGAGATTTAAGAATCCCAGTCAAAAGTTTCCAACCTTCTGAGAAAACTCTGACATGCTTACCCCTAGTCAGAGAACCAAAAAAGCCAGGATTCATGTTGCTCAGGATATACAGCTAGATGCTGTCATTGGAGTGCAAATTTGAAAGAACGTAGGTCCCTAGTTTTCCATAAAAGAATCTGTATTCCCTACAAGGAAATGTCTCTGAGGAGGCACACTCTTAAATTTGGCAATGAATCTTTTTTCTCAAAGTAAAACGCGAACCATGAGGTTTTATCCGTAGTTTAAAATGCCACATAGTTCCAATGATATGCTCCTAAAAGAAATTAAAACAACCTTGATCATCCATGGTAAAAAGCTTCAGTAGGTTAATTACAGGCTCTCCTTCCAACAAGGAATATATTTGACTATATTTGGGCTAAATTTTGAAATGCTTATCATGCTTCTCCAAATACAAAATTCACATTTGTTCATGCTGTGCCTTGGATCTCTATTTGAAAGACAGAGGCAAAAAATATTTATCATGGGCATGTTGTTCCAAAACCTGCAAGGAGAACAAAGATATTACTCTGAAATTAAATGCACTACCATAATCAGCAAGCCACTTCAAAATAAGTCTGAGAATAACTTCTTTCAGTCCTCTCCTGCCTTTTCAGTTGTTTAAAAACAAGCATTATCTTTCATGATGTCTGCATTTTTTAACTAAAATTGAGTTTTAAAAATTTAAACAACAGCTAAATAACATTTATCTGAGCTGATGTGGAGGAATACTTGCATTTGGGAACTGCCATCACTGTGTCAATAATAGTTGAAAACACCGAATAAGTTGTTCTGCAGGACATAAATCTTTAATCAACCAATTAACAGTTTTTTTTACATTAATTCATACTGAAAACAGCATTCCCATATCAGAACCACACAAAGACAGGAGTACCACCACATGGAAACCATCTTCATAGAATCCAAGTAACCACTGTTTAGCAAAAGCCTGATAAGCTAGAGGTCCACTTAAATGTGTAAGAGCTGCTTCTTTTCATCACGTGCAAGTCCTGTCAGACTGACTTTTTGACATTAAAAAAGGAACAAGATTATGCAGCACAGCTGGACAGCTCTTCCAGCCTTTTAGACAAAACACTGTGTAAAAGTTATTGTCAAACACACCTGCCCATTCCATTTTATTATATGTCAGTGCACAATAAGTCTTTACAGGTCTACTTTGTAGAACGCCTTGAGACACAAGGCTGTTTTCAACTGAAAGGCTCCATTTCACATAAAGTTGATAAGATGACAAAAGTAAATGCATTTTTCCTTTAAGGAAGACCTGTAGCTATTAAAGCAGTGAACAAAGACCGTACTTGGTCTGAATTTGCTCAAGATCACATACTAGGAGATAAATAACTGCAAGTCACATTCATACAAATGCCCCTATTAGTCTTTATAGTTTTGAGGTTTTTATTTTTATTTTTTTTTCTCCATTAAAATTACTTATCATTCAAAATAGTAAGTATTCCTGCCAGCTTTACTTGATCTCTCATCAGTCTCTGATGTGGAGGTGCTGCTGACATGCCTGCAGGACCTGTTAAGGCTGAGCAAAATATTACTTTAAAACAGATTGTTCACTCCTGCTTGGTTGATAGCACAAGGTTGTGACGGGCACTTGTGTCTGTTCCCTAAAGGCTTTAGTGAGTGCAGTCTTACATCTTTCACAATGAAGTTTTACATCTTTCACTCTGGGTCTCTCACAGGTGGACGGCCTTGAAGAAAACGACAAGTAAAGTATTTGGGCTCTTGTACTTGCAATACAAGAGGATGCAGATCCAAGGAAATAAATATTCAGCACCTCTTCCTTATATCACACACATTAACAGTGCAGCTTTAAAGTATTTGAAAGATACAGGATATCTGGAGTTAAGCTTATTTGGAAGGATACAGGACCCCTCCACTTCCTAAAGTCACTTAAACTCGTGTCTCACCTCCCAAGGAGAGTCTAAACCACTTTAAGGTATCCTTGAGTGCTGGTCTTAATCACTCCTATTGCAATAGGTCCACTTTACATGAAATACCTGTCAGGGTAAAGTTAGAAAAATAGGCAAGACATCAAAGTTCCTATCCTTTCTCCATGAAGAGTTTAGTATTCTGTGCAATGCTGAACAACATTAGAAAGAGTACTTGAAAGAAATCCACTCTGGAGTAACACATGTAACACTGGTTGGTGATTTCCTTTGTCAGACATGGGTTCAAATCCCCTTGAACTGCAAGAGAATTGAAACTGGGTTTCTTACATCTTCAAAAATTACAGTCCAGAATGACTGGGTAAGAAGAAGTAAGACAAGAGTAATTTTTTTGTCTGGCTCTTTAGCGAATAATGTTTGTCACTTCTTGATTTTACCACAGATTTGCAAAAATACAGTTGTCGAAGCTTGTCTCTTTCTTTTGGACACAATGTTTTAGTGAATTTAGGATTAAATTTGCTGAGAGTTTTGACAACTAAAATAAAACCCCCCAACTATCTTTTCTGGTTTCGTTTATAGCTTAAAAAAAAAAAGAGAGCATGCAAGGATTAGAAATCACAAGTTTTACTTCTGTGAAAATATGTGTGAAAGAAACTGAAGATACGCATTTAAAAATACTCCCAGCTTGACTCCCCCTCCAGTTCTCCTTGCATCTCTTTCTTACTTTGGGTCTCATGGTTTGGGACCCATTGCACCAGTCACTTTTTTCAAAGACCTCCTGCCACACTAGAGAATCCACATGAGTATTTAACCTGCCCCAATCTGCTTCACTTCAATGACAAAGTTAACAGTGATTTTCCAACCCATCACAAGGCAGGAACAGCCTCAGAATGAGTATAAGAAGAAATTTCTATTTAAATAAGTTGCAACTTTGGTCATATTTTTACCTATTTTTATGTTCATTTTCTAGCATTATTAACAAACACGATGAAAAGCTCCATTGTTTACCTCCATATTAAGCACCCATAACAGATCACAAAATGGTTGTTCTATACGTTTTCTAAGTGTGTATCACTTTAAATCTAGTTGACTGCTAGCCATCTTTTTGTTCTGCATGGTAGTCAGAAATATCTTGAGCTTTTGTACTCGAAAATGGAAGATTATCGCTAAAATCTTTTCTCCCATCTTATATTTCTTTTTTTCAAGACAGTAAAAAATAGACTGCAATAAGATTTAGTACTTACCGTGAGTACCACATACACTATGACACTATGTCAAAGAAACAGGTCTAGCCTGTATCTGTGACTTTCATAATTTTATTTCATTGTTGCTGTCTTTGCCAAGTCCCCAAAACAACATAATTTGATTTCATATAATTCAAATGGCTACAAGTGTTACATGGTTGATACAAATGAACAGTGTCTGAGGAAAAAAATAAGACCCAGATGAACGCAAACAGAAGGATGATTCATCCTTGGAGTAATTTTGTGTCAATGGAAAATACACCAGGTCTAAACTTGGCCCTGTGACGCAGAGCTTCCAGGAAACATGAAGCTGTTGTAACTAGAGATCTCTGCTGACGTATGAATTGAAAAGCAAAATAGAAATGAGGCAAATTCAGCATGGGCATAAAAGGAGTGAAGTCAGCTCTATTAATTACTGAACTGAAAGAAAATAAAAGCCTGGATCAAAATAACCTAATGTACAGAGATAAAAGGATGAAAACACGAGGCAAGAAGAACAGCATGATGACAGATATGAGAAGCAGCACATAGTAAATACGATGACTAAAATGGAAAGTGTTTTCCATGACATTCAGAACAGAAAACAAATCCTTGACTTCTGAGAAACTCAGTTCAGAGAGTGTTCAATGAACTATACATCTTTCAATAAACATCCTTTATGCCCATTAATAACCAGAGTAATAGAGCTTCTGCTAACACCACACTCATACATAAAATTGTGAAGAGCTGGCTTTTGATCTGATGAAATTAGGGTAAAGGTAATCTGTTCCTACATAATTGGTACTGACATTTTCATCACTTCACAAGGGGCACAAGTACAGGTTCCTCTCAGGAGATGCCCCACACTTTCAATTTAAACTCTCATTAGTGTAAAATGTAGGTGGTAGAGTAGGGTGCAAAAGAGAAAAGGTCATTATGTATTTTAATACAAGTAAACCTATTGGCACATATTTTTCCTAAATTTGAGAAGAGAGTGTCAGAATCAGCATTAACCCTGCTGCCTCAATCTTCTGTCCTGGGGGAGCTATGGGAACATGTTGCACCCTCCTCCTTCCCTACTTGGCTTTTCTGCCTATGGAGGATGAGAGAAGGGGGCCACCTACAACTTACCCTAATGTGGTTAGACACAATCAAGACAAGCACTTGGTGCCCAGGACTGCCTGCAGCAATCATCCATTAATGTGCACAGATTCTACTGTGAAAAGAGATAATTCAGGCCAAAGAAGAGTGGAGAAACTTTTGTTGCAGTTATTTTTAAGAAACTGGTATATTTTTTTACACTATCTAAGGTTCTTCCTAAAGCAGATAACTTATTAATGGTGTCACCAAACACACTATAAACCCTCACTTGTCACATGCAAGCTGTGACAAGTCAAACTGTAGGTTCCTTTTTCTGATAGTTTACTAAAGACAAGAAAACTATCATAAAAACTCAGGTTGACAAGTTCTCCAAGAGCAGTGAGGAGAGGTTTAGGCTCACATCCAGTCACATATTTTTTTCTCCTGAGAATTAACAAACGAAAGTGGATGGGAGAATGAAGAAGAAAAATAAACCTCAATGGCCTCTCTCATCCTTGTGACAAGATAAATAAGTGACGGGTTGAGAATTCACCTTTGTTAAAACATGAACCTGTGCTTTTTGCTGAAAGCTGAGTGCATACAAACAATCTCACCAAGCTGTATCCCTAATAAACCACACCATGTAATCATGAGTATAACCACTGTGTGAACTTCATAAGCACAAAATAAATTTCCATGTACAGACAATCCCAAAAACACAACCTAGGTGCAATCTGGTTTCTCCATGTTCTCCAACATGGGACTTAGACATATCATTCTTGACAAATGAGCTTTTTATAGTTGTGATTTTTAAAACAGTGTCATCAGAAGGAACTAGCTCTTTGTGATAGCCCTGTATCAGACTTATATTTACTAGATTGCAGGTCCACAATCTGAAATCATTAACAGCCTGTATGTGACTATCTTTTGGCCTGTAAAAATGACTCCAAAAAGACATATTTGAGGGGGGGTTTTGCAATTGTAAACTTATGTCTTTCAAAGTACTAGAATTGCAATTACCGTGAGTTAATTTATAGAGCTGACTTCTCAAATAATAGACTTTCTAAAAGATAATGAAAACAGACATACAGAAGTGTCTTACTGCAGGTTTCATCATGGAAATATTTCTAACTAAAACAATTAATATTGTTCTTTGTTGGCTTTATTGTCATGAATTATTTATCTGTTATGATTGTCTGAACAACAAAAGAGATTTCAGTCTAAGAACTAATGTTTATCTCTTGATTATCCATTATCACATTAATATTACTTAGTCTTTAAAAATACTACTAAGTAAGGAAAAGAATATATTATTCTTGTAAGTCAATCCAAAATAAGACATTTTTTGTTCAACAGGAAAACATACCTATGTTATTATCTTGGTTGATTTGTTCTCTGTCATGTTTTGCAAGGAATACTTGCAAATAGGTAGGGATTTAGTAAAAGCCATTTTCTAAATAAATAAAAGTGAATTATTTCTCTGTGGCAACCACCCTGAAGAATATTACTCAGAGAATCCTACCTAGTTTGATGCTTCTTTTTACATGACAAATGATGACCAGCTGTCCAGGCTACTGAGCACAGATTCTCTTACAAAGTAAGGCAAGGTCAGAAGTTTATGCATCTATCTTTACATGTCTGAGCTGGCAAACAGCACTCTCAATGTATTACAAGTGCATCCCTGACCCAAAGTGAAAAAATTGGTGCAGGTGATGCTACTTAGTACTTGAACAACATAAGCCAATTTCTATAACAATTACTTGATCCTGAAATCTATCTTCACGTAGACTTGCAAAATTGCCAATGAGATACTTGTCAAAATATGAATTAACTTCAGCAGCAAAGAATTTACATATTGCCCCTTTGAGGACTTCTATGATACATATGACTAACTAACCTAACCAGGAGCTGGACAGGAAAACAGTTGGGTGACTGAATGAGAGATAAAGTGACAACTGCAGGACCAGAAGGAGCTAGAGAAGCAGTACAGGCACATGTTATTGATGCCTTAGGTTTTAGCTTTTATATTTTTCAAATTCTGTATTCCTAGTGTGTAACTCTGAAGTGTCCTGTAGCCTGTGAGCTGCTGTTCTCTCGTGCTAAAATAGACATAACAAAGCCTCTCTAGACTTGCTCTCCAAGGACACCCAGACCATCCTAGGCCCAAAATGTGTAAACCAGCATCTTGAGAAGGGGGGCAAGCTGAGGGGAAATTACGTCATTAGCTAAAGTTTAATTGGTGAAATTGTGTTGGTATGTAAATGGACCAAACCTATAAAAGTGTGAAGAACTCGTGACCTGTCGTCCATCTTGGGTGTAGCCTTTGGCCTGCCCAGGGTGTACCTCTGAAGGCCTTTCAAATAAATATCCACCTTTATTCCCTTACTCCTGTCTAGTCTCTGTTTCTAGGTTGGCTTCTTCAGGCATCATTATCAGAAAGGGAAACAGAGAGAGGAAAGGAATTTCCCATCAACCTCCCTAATCTTACTTCCCTTGTTTGCTTTCCCATTATCATAGGAGAAAAGAGGAGAGGAAGGTTGTAAGAAATGCTAAGCAGAAGAGAAAGGGGAAAACGTGTTTTTAATTCCTTCCTATCCATGACAGGCAATACCACAGGAACAGTAATTAAAACAGCAGGTGCAAAGGATCAAAGTGGTCTAGAAGGACCAAGAGGGAGGTGTCATGGGTATATGGGGATCACTAGGTCCCTTATTATTGATATGCCTTAAGAAACTCCATAGCAACCTAGTCTGCATATGAACATAGGCTCATCCAGGACAATAACAGGAGCTTCACCACTTCTGCTTACTCAGGGAATCCTAAAAGCATAGAGTTAATCTTCTTGTTGTTAGTTTGGGGTTGGAGTTTTTTTACACATAACTGGGAGTATTTTTCCCACAGTGAATTAACTTGTGGTTTTCTCAACTTGTTATGCAGCTGTGATCAGAGAAAAAATGTCTTACATGATTTGGGCAAAATCCTCTACAGCGAAAAATAAAACCTGATATTTTCCTTTAAATAGTTTTACCACCTTCTGTTAGGGATATAAATTAGCCAATTTTATTGATAAGGGCTTGAAGTAGTCACTTCTGTGCCAGAGCTGATTCAGGGTCCAGAGATCTGATTTCCCGAAGTAAATCTGCACAGCCTCCTTGTATACTTTCTTTCCCCCCATCCTCACTCCAACTCACTGTCATCGCTGGATATGTTGAAGGCATTTGCCATGTCCATGCAGAGAAAATAATTCCTTACACCAGGTCTCACCGACATCTTAAGCTCATAATTTTATATTACATAACTGGGCTATGCTGATCAGAGCTGGGGCAGAAGGAACCAAGAGGATCTGACAAACTATTGCTCTGATTCTAAATAGCACTGTTCATATAGCTGTGAACCAGCAGGGTTTTGGTCTGAGGTCTCCCTGCTTTCAGTTACCACACCAAATAACCAAGCACCTCTTGTCCCAGATTATAGCATACACCTACAGCACAAGATTAAAATGGAAACATCTGTCCTATGCTATTTACACCCCTGACACCTAGCAAAGGTTTCATAGACCACTTACTCTCTATTAACTATCTAGCTACAACTGCTATGCTGCTGTTCAGGGGATGTGCTTTGAGAGGCAAAATGCACAGCGAGCAGAAGATAATGGAATGCTCACATTAAATTTAATAACAGAAGCACCTCCTAATTATAAAGCAATGGCCCTTATCTTCAACACAGTTTTATCTCTATAAAAATAACTATCAGTCAGAGTAATCAGTATATGAGTAGTGCTGCAGATGAAGTTACACAAAGAGCTATTTTTTCTGTATCTTAACTAATTTTTTTGCCAACAACTAATATTTCCTAACTAACAACATCTCCTGTGGTTTTGTCATCTAAAGAAATTCATGCTACACTAGTCACCTCACCATGGAAAGCATAACATAGAGAAATTGAAGGAAAAAATCAAGGAAAATGTGATGAGAAAGAGCAGGGGTATTGGTAGAAATCATAAAAATACGAGTATTATTTTCCTTAGAAAGCACATGAATAAGAGAGTATGGGATTAAAAAATACAAAGAACAAGACTTAGATTAATTTTCTCTGCATCAAGCTACAGAAGTAAGGATATTCAATCAAAATAGAATATCATCTCACATGATATTTGCCCAAACTCTGGAACTGCATTTCCAGATGTCACAAGCCTCAGGACAGCGGAATGGTTGAAAAGATTACAAATTCAGAGGTAGCAGCTGAAAATATGGAACAGAGCTAAAAGCATTTCAGAGGAGATTAATTTCCGTATTTCTGGGTGTAGTGAAAAAGTATCTTAACTTTTCTGAGGTTCCTGAGCTGACTAATTTCATAGTAAGAGTGAATGGCTGATAGGGCTTCCTAACTAAACTGCTGTTACATTACCTCCCAGACTAGTCCTAAGCTGCAGAGCAGAAATGTTTAGACTGAGCTAAATTGTCCTTTTTTTTCTGTAAAAATCGAGGCATAACCTAAAAATGCATTCATTTTTCCACCCCAGTGTAGTATCTGCCCAGTCTTCTTACAGTGAGATTGCTTTTGACACATCAAAATCACATGTGAACACTTACAGAAGGAAGATACCCACCACCACCTTCCGAAATTGGATTTATGTTGTATTCATAACTGCTGTAGGAACCCAAGAAGAGCTACACATGCAAGATATGGGACATAAAATGCAGTGCTCTTCAGCTTAGATCCATTTAGTATGAGTAGATCGGCCATGTGTTATCGTCACAAAGAGCTGGAGGGACATCTAGTGGACTTGTTGACAAGCAGGAAGGCATTTGTGCTATCATTTCACTGCACTGCAGCTCCACGTTAGAGGTGTTAATGTTGGTCTTCCCACTAAATGAGTATATGAAATACCAGAACAGGACTAAAATCCCTGCCATGCAGAATAGGCAGTGAGCTATAAAACATACAGTCATCAACTCTAGATCTGTAGCCTGATTCTCATATCCAAACCAAGATACAGTTCAAAGCAAATCTACAGCTTGCTGAGTACAAGATCAGAACTATGTTTAAAATACAGACCTGAGGCATTTTAACTGTAAGTGTGTGTAGTGCACATTGCACCAGCCTTCAAAATACGTATATGGTTTAACACCTACAAAAATTCCTTTACGGGCTGCAAGCAAGAGATAATTCAATTTTTTTTATCTCCTATAAAAGTAAGAGAAAATTATCTTCCAGCTTTACCCAATCCTATTGGCGTCAAGAGGAATAATGTACTTTGGAAAGTAGAATGAAGCATTCAGCAACAGGTACTTGATAGAAACTTTATTCTTACCCAAGCTATGAATACTTCCACCTTGTTCAATAATAAACCTACATACTTCCAAGCTTCTTGGGAATGGAGTTACAAGTGTACTTACACACTTAGAGAAAAGGGAAGAGCAGAGCTGTGGAATGCTCTGATTCTGGGGAATAATCCTACTAATTTCAAGTACTTTTGAAAAAATCCAAGAGATACTCTGTCTGAGAGTCTAAATTATTTTAGTGCCTGAGTCCAACAGATGTACTCCAAAATAATACATCAGCCTGACATCTGTATGTTTAAGAATATCCTTAATTAGTTCTGTGTTTCCCACAAATTTTAAGTTGAGCTTCGTGACCTGCAAATGTTTTCAACTTTGTTTCAGACATGGGCAATCAACCTTATGCTTAAACAAACTCTAAGTATTTTAGTCTAAGAAGCCACTTAGGAAGAATCAGGCAAAAGCCATTTCCATCTTCTTTCCACCCAAGGGAAAAGCTAAGTCTCAGCTTTACTCTTTCCAGTTTTCTCTTTATAGTTCTCCATAGATGAAAATACAGGAAAGTCCCCCCCAAACAATGAATTTCAGTAACATTTTCAGGTTTTCGAATTTAAAAGTTATTTTATTCTATGGTTTGTTTTAATTAATGTGAAATGGGCCAACTTCAGGTGGGCTTTCACTTTTCTCATTGATTTCCTACACACCTAGACAGTGTCTTTGTTCCTCCAAGGTTTGGAGGAATAACCTGATCCTCCTTCTACTTCTATGTTCCTTTATTATGTTTTTAGTCAGGAGACCTCATCTACTTCTTCCTGTCTGTAGCAGACACCCACTGTAACACTCATGTTGGTTGCCCACCAGCCCTAGCTCATAAGTGATCAGCTGGCTCATCATTTATCCCAAGTCAAAGTTCATCTTCATGTACAAGAAGAAATCAAAATCCTCAGAGGACTGGCTTTATGAAACATGAGTGTGCACAACCCACAAAAGAAGCATATGCTTCCTGCTGCATTGACACAGGAACACTGCAACTTCTACTGCCATGTTGCCTCATATGGACCCACAGTTTACAGACTACAAGAGTATAGAAAGTATGGTTTCATAAGTAGACAGTATTAGTCCACAGCAAGCTCTGAGACACAAAGACAGATTATTGAGCACGACGCTTTCTTTCACTGAGATTTTGACTAACGAATGGGGATTAACACCAGGACTTGTCCAATGCCTTTCCTAATTAGATCATATTATAGATGGATCATATATATTGTAGATCATATATACGTGTTTTGAGACATCTCCTGAAAGACAAACATGATCAAAAGTCAGGCCTGGGTATCTACTAGCTACACAGTTGTGGCAGGGCATGCCTACCCCTTTTCTCTGCCACACATGAAGCTGCGTGTATACAAGAGATAACATGGATGATTCACAGCCGGGTTGTGGCTTATCTCTGGCAAAGAGATAAGGGCTTAAACCNGGTATCTACTAGCTACACAGTATTTACAGAAAAGCTACAAAGAGGATTAATAGTTGCCCAAAGCCTGAAGCTGAGATTTTCTTTGCATAAGGATCTTACATTGTGTAGTTTAACAAAGAGAGGCTGATTGCCATGTTCCAGTTAACCTCAGGGAGCATCCAATTGGACACTGGACTGCTGAAGCAAATGACTGCACTCTGTATTGCTAGATGTTCTAAATCCATGCTCAGACCTACAGTTTAAAACTTAATTTTCATTTCTGTGGCACTCAAAATACATAGTTAAAATTAATTTTTAAAAGGTTGCAGTGAACAAGTCCACACATACCACTTCAATGGTGAAGGTGGCTTACACCTGCCTGAAGATGACAAATAAACTTATTGCTAAACTCCCTGCTGAAAAAGGCAGCCAGCCAAAACACAAGGTTATTCCCAATGGATTTACAGGCCAGTAAAAAAAAAAAATCCCCATCTCAGGCTTGCAATCCTTTTGACTGAGTAATAATAGAAGTATTATGTTTACCAGTGCCCTTCCCATCCTTACTCATGTTTTCACCTAACTCAATTCAACAGCAAAAGAGAAAAAAAAAACCCTCTTATCTGTTTCAGACTTTAGGGTCCAGAGAGCAAGGGAAATCTCCTCTCCTACTGCCTTTTTCTTCTTTACATTTATTTTAAAAAGAAGACACATGGCTGAGTTTGGCAGGGACCTTTGGAGACTATGTGGTCCAATCTCTCTGCTCAAAGCACAGTCACCTAGAGCAGGTTCTTGCAGATGATGTCCAGCCGCATTTCAAGCATCTGTGAGGACAGATGCAGGCTCTCCCAGCAACATGTGCCTGTGTTTAGCACCCTCACAGTTAAAAAGTTTTCCTTATATTCAAGCGGGGTTGCTCATACTTCTGTTTGTGCCAATCCCCTCTTGTTCTTTCACTGGATCCACTTAGCAGAGTCTGGTTCCATCTCATTTAGTGTCCCTGCTCAGATATTTGCACACATTGATAATAATCTCTTGAATTTTCTCTTCTGTAGTCTAAACTACCCCATCTCTCTCAGCTTCTCCTCACACATCAGGGTTGGATCTAACCCCCTAATCATCTCAGTGATCCTTTTCAGGACTCGCCCCAGTATGTCAATGTCCTTCCTGTCCTGGAGAGCCCTGACCTGGACAGAACACTCCGACTGTGGTTTTGCCAGGGCTGAGCCAAGGTGGGAGAAGTAACATCTCCTTCAATCTGCCGGTGCCCTGCTCAGTGGAGCCCAGGATGCTGCTGGCCACCCTTGCACAAGGATGCATTTCTGGACAATAACTCTTGAAACCTCGCTCTCTGATGAACACCGAGAGACTTGGGAGCACTTTCTGTTCGGTCGTCTTGGCTAATTCACGGTATAACGTGCCAGGGCCGGCAGACGCTCAGGCCGGCCCCAGGCCTGCCCCAGGCCGGCCCGCTCACCCGCGGGCTCGCTGAGGCGCTGCCCCGGCGCCTCCGGCAGGGGGAGCGCCAAGGCCGCGGCTCGGCCGCGCCGGGGGCAGAGGCCGCGCTCAGCACCGCCAGGGCAAACGGGGCCTTTCCCGGCTGCTTCGGTCTCCGTGACGGGGAGTCACTGCCGAAAGGAGTCCGTGCTGCTGAGCCAGAGCCACGTTCTTTCCACAGAAAGCGGCGGCTGGCGTGGGGAGGCGGCCAGGGCAGCGAGCCTCCTCGGTGCCGAGACCTGCTGTTCCTTTTCCTAGGCAAGAACAGCTGGAATCCCAGGAATGCCGTTTCAGACCATTGCCAGATGGCACTGAGCAAGTCGAAATGGCATAATGAGTTGCAGAAGTCGAGGGTCGTCTCAGGGACGAAACTCCGCACGAATTTGCGCGCTTCAGCACACTGAGTTTCGGTGTTTGGAAGCGCTGGGGGGCTCTGGGGAAGCAGCTGACTCAAGAAAAGGGCATTCCACCCAAGGCACGATCTCCAGATCTCGGTCCTGGGAATCATCATTTGCATAAGGGATTTTTTTAATTCCTTGGTGTACAAGCAAGAAGTGAATAACAGTGTGGTGTCATTTGTACACAAAGTAACAAGCAGAAGAATTGAGTGTCCCATTCTAGGTCGTAAACTAAGTAATGAGCAAAGCACGAGCCAGAATTCTGAATCCAGCCCACCTTCCTGTCCAACATCAAACACTAGTACCATACGTCTGCTGCAATTCACACCCTTTCACATCACACTGTTTGGTGCTTCTCATTGTACTACTTTACCACTGCTTTAATTTCATAGCAAATCAGGCAAGATATCAATCCTGAAATGTGCCTTGCATTGGCAGAAAATAACCATTACCAGCTTGGGATACTAATTCTCATGTGCAATTTCAACAAATTTCCACAAACAGAGCTAGTACCATGGTTCCATTAAAGCCAACTCCTGCCATTCCAGCTCCTGCAGGACCATGTCCGCAGTTTATGGACAAGTCACAGGAACACTGTCTTCCCATTCACAGGTGCAGTTTCTGCACTTCCTCTTGTAAAAGATAGATCTCATCGACATCATCTGAACGTGTCTTCACCTAGTTATTATCCTATTATAATAATTATGCCACCATTTTGAGCAGCAAGGATTTTTGTCTTATACCTTCACACACGTAAAGATCTCCTGCTTCCTAGAGTGGACACAAATAAGCATTTATTTCATTAGGATCACGTCTTGGTTTTATTAACTGTCCTTTGTATTGCAGTTATAATTTCCATATTCTTGGCGACAGGGGCTCTGGTGTGTAAATTCTTCAGACAGATTCTTGGAATAAACAACACAGCTTTCTGAAACAGCCAAAAATAGCTGTTCTGAGCAGAGCCTTGGAGTACGTGTGAGAGACTGGGAGAAGTGGGGGAGGCAGCTAAGACTGGTCTCCAGTCAGGGATTTCCAAATCATATGAGCACCTTGTGGTGCATAAGACATTTCAAAACCTCCCCTGTGTAGGAAGGTACAGAAAGAAACTGTCACTGAAATGCAAAGGAGGAACTCTCAAGTTTACATCTTTTCTGGGTTGGTTATGAAGTTGGCCAGGTAATTTCCAGTCACCACGTAAACTAAAAACTTTAAAAGAGAGTTCCACTACCACTAAAATTCCTGTACATGAGCTAAGACTGCCACAGTTGAAGTTAATACCCAGTTCCTGGGAGCCCAGCAAAGATGGCCCATTCTATACTGGACAGACAACAGAGCAATACTACAAAGTCTTTACCATGGAAAAATTACTGGTCAATAGCTCCTATGAAGGGGGTTATCTTTTGTCATTTGCAGTGGAAAAAGTTGAATCAGAAAGCTGTTTCATGCATCAAATGTATTTTTTTGCTCTTCTTGTTGCATTATTTTCTTTCAAGCTGTTTGTTAAATAAAATACCAATATTTTGATAAAGTGACTTGCCTTCCATTCAGATTTTGTATTACAGGTGAGGATGGCTTTATTTATCCACTGGCAGCTGGCTTAGAGAAAAAGAATCTCAAAGAGTTGTTCAAGAAAATCCAGATCTTCATTTTCAGACATAACCTGCAAAATTCTCTTCAAGAGCACGACAAGCAAACCAGGTGATGGCTGTTGTGGTTGTCTGAGGTGAGTCACTGTTCTGCTTCCACCCTGACAGGGGAAAAACCTGGATTTATGCTGGCACTGATATGTTCTGGGGTGGTAATTTGCCTTTGGGGATATTCATGACGTATTTTGTTTCTCTCCTCTCATGTTCCCTTTTTTTACACCCGTTTGTACTGTGCATCGCTTACAACTGAAGAAAAACCTTTTCTTCAAAGCCTATAGACTTTGGTTTAATTTACTCAATTTAATTTAATTTTCTGACCATTCTGCATGGAAGTGCCAAAAAGTGTGTGCCTGTGCTTATTTTTTAGGGACCCCAGGGCCTGAGCTTGGCCCAGTGACTGAATCACGCCTTTCTGCTGGTCGTTCCCTGGCAGAAAAGTTACATGAGTGATGATACTAGAGGTACCATCACTCTGGGCTGCAAGACAGCAATGAGATTGTAAGAGGAAAGCAGGTTTAGAAGTGAGAAGTCATTTTAGCTGTGTGTGGAACTGTGCAAGAGCTCTTGGCATATGTGTGGCACTCATATCTGGCCTCTTTGCTGTGTATATTCCAGAGACAACAGTGTGAATATTTAACTATCTATGCCTGCCTATATCAGCTCACAGAGGTCATGCACTCTTTGGGGGTTCACGCTGCGTGATGGGGCCACAAAGGACACCCTGTGCCTGTAACATAGCAGTTCCCTTGCTGAGAAAAACAAGGCGTATCAGCAGCACAGTCTGAAAAACTCCAGCTACTGTAACAGAAGTTACTTTAAGAAAACATCCCAAAAGGGAAGCCCTTTGAGGGATTTTCTGTTGTGGGCAACACCAAACTCATGCGGAAATGAAGGAGAACAGTGAGTACAGGAGTGCTTTGCCAACTGTTAAATTCAGAGGCTTCTGTAAATTAAAGTGTCATCGGAGATTTAGGTTTTCTTTTTCAAATGTCTTTTTTTCACTGGCACTTCTGAGACATCTCTGATGCTCTGTTTTGTTGCATAGAATAAAAGGTGTAAATATGGTAACATCAACAGAAAATAGTCCATTAAAAATGAAAAAAATATTCTTAAATTCACAACTAAGTCCATGTTGTAAGAGTTCTTTATGCAACCTAAAATCCTTTTGGAGAGTTTCTAAATAATTGGAGATTAGCATTGGAACTTGGCATACCCTCCACCTCCATCATGGCCAATAGCAACACTCACAAAGAAAGCCAAAACATAGAATCCAAAAGCCAAAACATGGGATACATAAATTTGATGCCACTGTTCCTATATGGGAAGTATGGGAAGAATAGCTCTGGGGAAAAACATAGTTGATTTTTTTTAGGTTATCCAAGATTCTCCATTCACTTTCAACGGAGTGGATTTTTAAGAAATATTTTGTCCAGTTAGTCAGGGTCTCCTATCATAGCATGATGAAATTTAGGAACAGGCTGCTTCAGTACTTCTTATATCTCCAGACAGTAGTTGAAGAGTTGCAATATGTCACACATTATTAGATAATGTCTTTCTGACATAAAAAGCTCTTTATAAAGCTGGGTGGTTCTGCCTCTCAAGGTTTTGCTGATGACAATGAAGGTAGCAAAGATTAGTAGAGAAGCGATTTTCATTTATCACAGCAACCATCTAGCTTTAGGCTGATGGGTGATGGGACACTCTTCCTCCCACCTCCATTCTGGGACAACAGGATAGGGTACAGAAAGTTTGGGTTGGGTGGACTGATGGGCTTACCCTCTGATTTTCTAAAAAGCTGTAGCAATCAGGAACTGAGAGCAAGCTTACAACAATTCCTCCATTGTCCAGGAGACATTGGCAAGGCATTCATTGGTTTTCATTTCTGAAGACTCTGAGGTCTTCAGAAATGAAAACAATTACACTTCTTTTGGTGAGTCCTGCAAACAAGTCAAACCTACAGCAAGTAAAAAGAAAATCCTTGTTGTCCAAAATCTGTGACTGTTCACTTGTGGTGTTTAAAGATGTGCTTGATTAAGTTATCCACCAGACTGTTCTAATAACTGCAGCACGGAGTGGTCTGATGCCACATGCATGAGTTCAAAAGCTTCATTACTTCCTGGCATTCACAAAAGCTCTTTCTGTTTTTCACTTCATTGTCATTGTCTATCATTACTGACACTGATTAACCTGAGAGATGCTACAGAGATCATTCACGGGCTTTCTGGTCTGCTTCAGACTCTAGTGCTGGAGGAGTTTGCAAAGAATGTCTGTGTCTTGGGCAATATGGGCAGTAAGATACCTGACAGAAATTCACCCAAATATGAAAAAACATAAAATGCAAGTTAAATATGTTTTCTGCCTGCCTCTGGGTCCTTTTCTGTCTCAGTCTGAAGTTAACATTGGCAAAGGATTTCACTCCAAAAGGCCTGTTTCTACTCATTTAAATTACCTAGAATTAGATCATTAGCTCAGTCTGTGTGGTTAAGTAACATTCAGAAACTGAACCTTGTTCACTTTCCAAACAGTGCCTGTTGCCTTCCAGTGACTCTAAGAAGACAGCAGACAACCAGCTCAGCAGTAGATGTCTACACCTGATCAGATGAAACCCATCATCAGCAAAATTGTTGCCCCAGCTAATAGATTAGAGGCTTCTCAATCCCTACATTTTTCATTGTGAATACATGTTTTCTTTTGATCACTCTGCATAGTCACACTGCTTCATTATGCTGGGTGTATGATGGGAGGTAAAGACCTGAAAATGAATCATTTGGGCTCACTTCAGTAAACCAAAGTGGATTTTTTGATTGTGGTCTATGATAACATTTCATTTGAATTTTAAAAACAGCAGGAAAACTTTGAGTTTTTAATTAAACTTTTGTGGGAACATCTTGTTTTCTGGAGAACTACATGCTCACGTTTTTTCTTCATGTGCAATAAAAACAATATTGAAATGTTGGAACCTCTCTTGCGATTGAAGCTGGGCACTAAAATCATACTGAATTCAGCGAATTAGGTCACCAAGTTACAAAAAGACATTACAGCAAAGCAGAACCTACCATATTTAAACGGCTTTGTTGTGTTTTCCTTTCACATTTGGTGTAGCAAACCATGATGTTGATTACGATGAAATACTGGCCACAGCTGGGGTATGTTTTCTGACCATGAAAATGGATGGGATGGTCTGGCTTGCTTACAGGAACACAGTTGGATCCTTTCCACAGCATGGTCTTCGCTATACCATGTATTGCAGCAAGCCCCTGACCTTGTGTTATCCCTCAAGCCACTCCTGGCCATCTTCTGAAGCAGTGCTGGTTAAAAGGTCATGTGGCAACTCTGGGCCAGGTAGGGGGTTAGTAAACACCAAACAGCACGGCTGATAGATGTTACTTCTCAAGCCAATGCCCTGGCGCTGTTTAGCTTGCTTGCAGTTTGCTTTTAGTTCACTACTGCTGAGTAAAAGTCTCTGAGTAAGTGTAGACTGGCTCGTGGCCACACCATTAAAGGTTAGCTCCCTTCAGAGCAGATATCCTTGGGCCTCTCACACCTTGGTGGCTCTAAGATGCTGCTACTACATGATCTGCTGCTTTCAGCTGCAAGTGTTCAAAATAAGGTAAGGGGCATTTTGCAGTCCATCAGGGTGTTCTGATAGCGAAGGATGCAATGTGTGTCTTGCATGCCCAGGGATACACTGCAGCAGTGAGTGGAGGGCAAAAGATGCTGCCATATTATGGAATGACTGTAGAGGGGAAGAGAGACAGGGTAGTTCCATATATCTAGGGGAAAAGAGTCTGGAGTGAACTGTCCCCAGAGCTACGCCTGGGCTGTGTGCCTGCTAAAGCAGATAGGAGAGAGACAAACCAGAGCCATGCAGTGAAGCTACAGCTAAACAGACTGAATGATCAAAGTCTCTCTCCCTTGCCCTTGTGCATTTGGCAGCAGTAGCATCTTCAGATTGTAATAAAATGTTTAACAATGGTCCATCATTGGCTTTGGGAATTCCTCATGGATTGGAGAACTGGAATCTAGTCAAACCATGCTTAGCTCATAAGTTATCTAAAGCCAAAACTTTCCAATGTCAAAATTTCACTTTTAATTTTAGGGCAACTGGCCTTAAAGGGAATGTACAGTTTCCACACAAAGAATAACAGAAATATTTGCCGATCCAAACTGGAGCATTTTTGTGTTTGGTTTGTGGCCAGGCTTTGAAGCAGCACTCTGTTGCATGGTAGAAGTCAAAGTGACACTATCATCTGTTTTCCAGAGATACGGTTTTATTACAGTGGTGCCCAGTGAAGAGTCCTCTTTAATAAAAGAGTCATAAATGTCTATTTTCAAAAGGCCTTATCTGAACCATAAAATTTATCTTCAGGCATGAGCTATAAAATAAGTCTGTGGCACTCAAGCATGATTTTATCTTTTGACAGCACTGTAGACAGTATGCTTAAATTTGAATTGGTTTGCTCTGATTCAGTCCTTTTTGGTAACTAAAGGGATGCCACAATTATAACACATTTTTATATTGCTAGATTTTTTAACAGATTTCATAAAAACCCAAAAGAAGGCTGGTTTCATGCCTGTAATTTTTATGGACCAATAAATCTCTGAGAAGGAGTGGTTTTTCAGAGTCAAGTTCCAGTTCTGTGCAAGCATATAATTTTCATTGTCTTTGTAAAAATATTAATTACTATAACTAAGATTCTGTACAAAATCCTGTAGATACAGGTATGTCACACTGGAAAACACCCTGAGGAATCATAATGGGTTTCTTTACACTTTTATGTTTAAAGACTGACTGGGGACTCCTCGCAGAGAACTATGGTTCAGAGCAATAGCAGTAAACAATGTAATAATTGTTTGAATGTGAAATCGTTTCAGGGCTAAGTGATAGCATCTTATGTCCATTAAGCCAACTCTATGCCCAGAAAGCCAGCTGTATCCTGGGCTACATCAAAAGCAGCATGGCCAGCAGGTTGAGGGAGGGGATTCTACCCCTCTGGTCCTCTCTGGTGAGACCCCATGTGGAGTGCTGCACCCAGCTCTGGAGAGACATTGACCTGATGGAGCTAGTCCAGAGGAGGTCACCAAGATGGTTAGAGGGATGGAGCACCTCTCCTATGAGGAAACCCTGGGAGAACTGGGGTTGTTCAGCCTGGAAAAGAGAAGGCTTCGGGGTGACGTAATTGTGTCCTTCCAGTAACTGAAGGGAGCCTACAGAAAAGCTGGAGAGGGAATTTTTCACAAGAGCATGTAGTGACAAGACAAGGGGGAATGGTCTCAAACTGAAAGAGAGTAGGGTGAGAGTAGATACTGGGAAGAAATTCTTTACTGTGAGGGTGGTGAGGCACTGGTGCAGGTTGCCCAGAGAAGTGGTGGATGCCCCATCCCTGAAAGTGTTTAAGACCAGGTTGGATGGAGCTCTGAGCAACCTGCTCTAGTGAAAAGTGTCCTGTCTGTGGCAGCGGGGTCAGAACTAGATGACCTTTAGGGTCCCTTCCAACTCAAACTATTTTATGATTCCATAATTCTATGAAGAGTTCTCTTTTTCATGCACAGTAGCACTTAGCCCACCTTCCTGGGCTGGGAGGTGGTGGGGCAGGGCCCCTACCTGCCAGGCCAGGCACAAGTAGATATTCACATCTAGTCTCTGTTCCCCCAGACTGCTTCCCCAGACCCAACGGCTGTACCTGCAGCCTACCTCTAAAATTCCCTGTGTACCAGTTCATTGCCTTCTCTTATGCATCACCCAAAAAACCATATCTAATCCTGAGCCCTCCAATGCCCACTCCATTCAGCCCCACAGGCACTGCCTCCCACCTGTCATCAGGTGTCTCAATGCCCAGTTCCGTGTGTAGTCCCTCATGGCAGATCCATTATCTGCAGACAGATCTGTGGTGCTCATCTGCAAAGCCATGTGACTGCCAGCTGCAGAGCCACGAGCTGCTGTGCAGCAAGGCCACCTCAGGAGATCCACTGGGCATGCGTTGGCCATGGTCACTACAGTCTGTAGGCTGAGGTTTCCTTTTTAGTTTGTTTGGCGAAGAGAGCGAGCACCAGAATAAACAAAAAGAAGCTTCAAGGGGTGCGATGACCTGATGGATATAACTAAAAACCAGCTTGGGAAAGTTCATGCTAGGTTAGGTAACACAGAAATACTTCAGTTTCTAGGAAGAACGGATATTGCAAAAATATTGTGATTAAGATAAAATGAGGCGTCATCCAAATGAGCTCGTTAGTCAGATCATCTACACTACTGAAAAGGAATAGCATGTAAGCATTTTTAAAAAGCTAGTAAGAAAGGAAAGCGACTGATTAGGATGTAGCTCTGCTGGCATGGAAACAACCATGAGCTGCCAGAAACCAAATATGAGAGGCATATGGCTAAAAACAAGTTGCAACACTTGTTCATTATATTATATAGGTAGCAAGCATGCTGACAAACAGCTTGCCTTCACCTCTCCCTCATCCCCATAATCCACATACAGGCAAACATAACAGCAATACCACTGTGTCTCTGTAACTCAGGTTTATCACCCCTGAGACAACATTACAAAAATAAAAAATAAAAAATATTTAAAAAAAAGGACAGTGTTTTAGTCTTGCCAGATGGCAAAAATTTACCGTCTTTCATAGAATCATAAAATCATTAGGATTGGAAAAAACCTGTAAGATCACCACATCCAACCATTAACACAGCACTGCCATGTTACCTCTAAACCATGTCCGTGGAAAGGAAGGGAGTAAAAGAAAACAAGTGGAGATATTAGGCTTCTGAGGAAAAAGGAAGAATTTCTATGAATAACCATGTCATTTGGTGAGAAGATGCCAGCTGCAAGAGGCAGCTCCTTACTGGAATTAGCTACAGAGAGAGAGAGAGAGGAACACAGCACACATTCAGCATACCAAAAAGTGAGCAGCTGCCTGAGGATACCCCTTAAAAAGCTTTTGGACACATGGCTGGTGTTGCCAGAAGGGAATGTTCACAGGGTGACAGACTGGTGATACCTGCACTCCAATTCCCAAGCCTGTTCCTGAGCTATAATCCCACATGCTTCACTGTCACTTCTATCTGTACCATAAAACCAGCAGGTTGTACTTAGGTCTTAAAAATCCTGGTAACTTCTACGAATTGGCCTTATCTTCTATTTTTATTTCACAGTCCCCTGAGGACTTTTAACTGCCTGTATCTGCACAGAAATTGTAAAGTTTCTTCTGCTGCTTAGCTGTGTTTGCTCCTGCTTGAAAAAAGAAGCTCACAATACCCTTACTCTTTCCTACTTAGCTCTATTTAAGAAATTACATTAAGGGACACAGTCCTTTATGAAAATACCTACTAGCAATCTTTTTGTCTCAGAGGACTCTTGACCGGAGCAACTGATCAAAAATACACCCCAAATGAGTTTTTACAGAGGGAAAAAATCCAATTTTCCCATTCTATACCGGACTTGAATTGTATGTTAATAACTGATCAACACTATCACGATTCAAAAGCTGAAAAAAATTACTGTCATTTCCTGTTTAGCATAAATTTGTCACTGATATTTCAGATAGATCTAATCAGAATGATGTATTCATAGGTAATTGTTTTTCCAAAAAGTCATTACACAGTACATTAGCCAAGGAACAACATTTTAATGCCTAGGACTGCATAATTAATTCAGCCTACACATGAAAGCTGAGAAGTTCACCCAAAAGAGGAAGCAGACATTTCTTATCACCCTTGACTTGCTTACATTCCTGTGGCTTACTGCATATCAGCAATAAATTCCTGTTAAGTATTTCCATAATTCAGATCAGTATGTCATCATCCAAAAATCTAGCAGGAGCTGGCCTGCAAAAGGGCAAACATTTACAGCAAATGGAGCAGATCTTCCTATAATCAATCGCTCTCTCAATGTGCATACTTAATATGCCTCATTAAAAGTGAAAATGGTGGTTCATTCCCGCAACACCCAGTGGAGCGGAGCGATGATAAACCCCACAGCTTGGAGTGTGTTCATCATGAGTGTCCTCAGTTGCCCAGATCCCTGAGACAGCTGGAGCTCTGTGGAAAATGAACTATTACAGGATCTCCTGACTTCGGCAGCTTAAGAGCCAGAACTCCATGTGTGAAGGGGTAGTTTCCGACAGCAGAGTACAGGCTAGATGATCCTACACTTAAAGCCTCCTCTTTTTATAGGTGTTCCAAATATCCAGGGAGTTGGTATACTGTATTGCTTTTCCTCCTCTGGAGGTTCCTTGTCCTGCTCCCTTCATGGGATAGCATTAAGAAAAATAAAATTCGTAGAGGTCTTTTACATTTGGGTGTTTTTTTCATTTAATGTCATTTATCTTGCAATTTGAGTAGCTCCTAACTGGCTAAGAACATGATTGGTGAGCATGGCAAAAAACCAGTGACTCAGACCTTCACGACTGACCTTTGCCCTCCATAGGAGCAGTGACTTTTGTTCAGTTCTACAACAAACCAGTAAAGATCATTCAGATGAGCATACCCTGAGCAGTGCAGTCCATTGGGGAGCCCAGAAAGCTCCCAGCCTGCAAAGACCAGAATTTGTTTGGTGTTATCTATGCAAATTTCAAGGGGTTTTCTCATCTGAAATAACCCATAACCAGCAAAGAAGAGGAAGTCACACTTCCTCACACAGCCACATGAAAGATGATTGACAGTAATGACATTTGCTGCATTGTGGCAGCTTCTCCCTTTGTCACTCTGTGTTGCTCTGTAGTTCTGTCAGTGGTTCCCAGCACTGGCTGGCTTGGTCTTATCATGACATCCTTACTGGAAACTTTTGTTCCCACTGTTATTCTTCACAGAATTCATCATTTATTTTTATTACACCAGTTATTACCGCACCAAGAAGTGCTTGTCAAGCGGAAGTTCCCAGCTTTGAACAAATTTACACAGATTACAGTCTATATTATATTTGCCTAGTTTCCTTATAGGAAACGGGGAACAGGTTGTGCTTTTAGAATTACCTGGTTTACTTTCCCTGAGTTACCATCATCTGAAAATGAAAAGAAGCTGTATTGTAACTGGAAAGGATAACCAGTTTTATAATGGGCTGTGTATCAGCTGATAACCTTGGTTATTGCGGTTTCTGTACAGAGGCTTAGCTCGCGGACATTGCGTGCAGCCACCAGAGCCAAGAAAGTAACATAATTACCTGGAAGCTGCAATCAGCTGTTCCCCACAGTGGCACAGCCACCATGGCATAGGCATTGATTCCACGAATTTTCCCTCTGAATTCTCTGGCATAATTCTCTTGTTCATCCTATGTGCTTAACAGAGTACCTGGAATTCACCTTAAAGCTTCTGCTTCTGCAATCAGCTAAAGCTAAAAATTAAATTCTGGAATGAGAATTTACATTGAAATGGTTGCCATTGGTGGTGAAGATCCAGTTAAAAATCAGTCCATTAATTCAGCCTGAAGACAAAAATGGTTAAGAACTGGAACAATTTTCAGGCAGGCCTAGAAAAAAATAGATGAGGAAATGGATAATGAAAGAGATAAGAAAAGATGATTGATTTCAGCTTTTAGATTCTCACCTGAAAATGAAGCAATTCTGACAAGTCAATAAATTAAAATTCACCTGAAAGACAAATACTGATACTGTATACCTTTTCCTATCCAATGACAGATTATGTCTTCCCATATAAACAGTTGGAGAATTCAAATTACTAAAGTAAAGTAGATAACAAATTACTAATGTAAAATGTCTAAGATAAGAAGAAAACACAAAATCTACTTCTGAAGCCAGTTTTTCAGCACAAGGAACACGTAGGGCAAAATAAATATTTTAATATCTCTGGGAAAATAGAGTAGGAAAGAGAGTGTATCATCACAATGCAATAAAACAATATTATGTCTATGGGCTTTTTTTGTTGGTTTTTTTTTACTAAATGAAAACTAAGAGAAAAGAAGGACCAGTGAGAATGCAGAGCTGGAAACCGATCTTTGGTCTGCATGGCTGGATCCAAGGATGCTATGAGCAGACAGAGATAATTCTTCATGCAATAATGGGAGACATATTAATACAAACTAATAAGTAATACCTCTGTAATATAAGAAGCCAGGCTTCACAACCAAGCAGTTTCCTCTCCTTAGAAACTATGCCTTACTGTGTGCATGTGTGGTCCCTGATGACTTGGCTCTGCAATTCATACCTCAGTCATTACCTCATAAGAAAGGATAATTTGACAGCAGATATATCCTTTGTATTTTGTTTCAAAAGGTACTACATGAGTCATACATTGCACATTCCTCTCATGCACATTCCTCTCACGTATATCCTTTCAACCTTCTTTTTTCCTTTTGCGTCTAAGTGGAATGGAGATTTTTATAGGAAAAAAAATTGCAAACTTGCATTTGCTTCCCATTCTTGCCTTTCCAAAGTGGAAGGATTTCCTGCAAGGTCTGACATTGCTATATTAATAAATAAAGTTAGTCAGAAATCAAGAGTTAGAGATCTGTGAGGTAAAAAAATGGCAGCGCTTGCTGTTTTGACTGCGGTTAGGTGTTCGGTTTGAAGAAAATGTTTTTGGAGCCCTGAAGCTGAAACAGAAGCATCATGAAAAGGAAACTGCTGAGGATAGATAGAGGTGGGTGGGTAACGGGTGTCTGAAGAGACGTGAGAAACAAAAGGGATGTGAAAAAGTTGCTTAGCTGCCTTGTCAGAAAAAAAAATTAAGGAACTGTGGATTTCAAGCTTTGCAAAAACTTCTGTGAAAATTGACAGCCCAGTGCCCATTTTTCCTGTGAAAGTTGTACATGGAGTAACAACTTGGGAAATCAGAAGAGCCAAATCTATGGAAAGTGCCACAAAGCCCCACAGCCATCACGGCAAAGCCACCACTGCTTTTCATGAGAAAAATCATTCTCAGGAACAAATACCATGGAACAATAGAATAGAACAGATTAATCTGTAATTGGCTTTCATTTTCTTTCATGAACCCACATTTCTTTCCCTGTGAAGCAGCAGGGAAGTCCCCCCCAGGGTAATCCTTCCACCTCAGGATGAGCAGCTCTCCTCTGGAATGAGCAGCAGCCAAAACAGAGCCACACCTGGGCCTGTCCCCTGTACCTCATCTGTTTAATCAACATTGTATGTGCATGTGTTTGCTTTATGAAATGCATGTTGGAACAGGAAGGCAGAGCATTTCATATACCTCTTATATACTCTTTTCCAAATAAATGCTTCAGAGATGTTTTCCTGGCACACAGTTAGTTCTCTCAATCTACAATCTGGCTCAGACACCAGGTTTTGAAGTCTATTTCCACACACTCGGCCACAATGTTGCACTCCCCACTTGCCCCAGAGTCACTGCCACAGAGCTGCAGTGCTGCCTTTGCAAGTATCCCAGCACAGCCATGCGCTCCGGGGCCAGTTTTTGGGCTCTGACCAAGGAATCCTGCTCCTTCCCATGCGTTACTGAGACACCAGGCAAAGGCAGCTCACAGACACATCAGTGTCAGGGTGTTGATCATCACAAGTTTGTATTGAAGTTCAGTCTCACCAGTCCCCAGAGGGAGTTTCCAGCCCTGTTTGTTCTCCTCACTGTACCTCAAGACCCTGCTTTGCATTTATTGTTGCACAAGTGGATGGGAGTCCCTCTTCCCCCTCCTCTTTTCTCTCAAACCCAAAAGGTGATTTGCATAACTCCCAAATTGTGGAGACAGGGCAGTATAAAAAGTCAGTGCCGGAGCTGGGACACACATTGGCTTTGGCAATCACCTGGCTTCACCTCCTACTGACTAAGCAACTGGGTAAGGTAACTTCCACACCATCACATCGTAGCCTTCAGTAATCCAGTGCACCAAGAGAGGGAAGACCTACGTTTCCTCTTTTCCTTGTCCTGGATCTTGTGTGGAGAATTTTGTGGTGCAGTTTCAGAGGAACCATGCAATTGTGGAATTACATTTCAACACAGGTTGAAATTTCCCCATCAGACTCCCAAATTCAGCAAGACTTGAGCCTAGGCCCAATGGGTAGTCTATTCTTTCCTTACCAGTCATTATGGTTTAAAAGCTGTGTTCAGTTTTTCACAATTAATCAAATAAATGCTAAACCTACGCAGCTGTTAGGAAACACTTGATAAAAATCACAGCTGAGAAGGTGAAGGAGAGACACTAATCCAAAGCAAACACTACTTTGCATAAATTAAGAGATTAATACAGGGAGATGTATCATTCACTGCTGAGCACTTCCCTTTGGATCACTTCCCTTGGAGCACTCCATGGCTAATTGCAAGTAAGTGCAATGTAATTCCACAGTTTTCACTTTTGGCCCCAGCTGTGCTATTAACAATCTATCTGAAGACAATGATGTCTCTAGTGAGAAAAATATGAGGATGAGATAGAGGGCATGGAAAAGGTATCCGGCAATTAAAGAAGAAACATTGATGTACATTTTTACTGCTACATGTTGGTTTCTCAACCATTCAACATGCTTGTAAAACACCCAACTAATAGTATAAAACACTTGCCATGAGCCTAAGGTATTCAAGCTGAATATGAAAAATTACAAATGGGTTTTGCAACAGTGAGCAGCTGATGATGCTAGGTAGGTGGTTCTCAATGCTGATAAATAAAGTGATGTGTGGGGAGAAAAACCAATCCTAACTCTGCTACAGAAAACACCATTGACACCACCACCACCATCACTCCTCCTACCATGAACCTTAACTAATGCAGAATGTATCCTGTGCTGGCTCACAGTGCCTTGGTAGACTCATGAATAAAAACCCTACCATAATGAGTAAGCTGCAAAACTTTTCTAAAGCTGCCTATCTTGCAGAAAAATATTATAGTCCATATATGATACTGTCAGGTACAGCCTGCTGAAGAAGTGATGTGGACTAGAGGATCAGGACTCTTTTCCCTTCAAACCCAGCTATGTAGAGACTGCACGGCCACACCATATATACCACACATAGCAACTGTACAAACATCCCAGTAAAGAGTGAACATGCTCTGGCTGGGTCTTCCCTGCAGATTGGCACAGGGCATATCAATGTTCATGGAGGTGTTAGTAAAAACTGTAATGCAAGGGACGTGTCAGCAGTTGTCTATTTTTCCTTATGAATTTGCTTAGTTGAAGGAGTATTAATGAAGCATCTGTTTCTTCTGTCCAGTCTACAAGAAGCTGGGTCTGAACAAAGCATAAAGCTGCATTTTTTTGTAATATAGTACTATATTCTGATTTAGCCATTAGCACTAAGGATTGAGATCTTGGATTTCTAAGAGTTCCATCTTGTCAGCAGTTCAGTACTTAGAAGTACTTGTTAAAAACAGGCAGGTAGTTGTAAGCATTATTAGATAGAGAAGAGAGAACAGGACAGAACAGCTCTATGCCACTGTATAAAATCATAAGCTTTCATGCTTTGAATACCGTATAAAGTTCGAGTGATTGCCATATAAAGAACGACTAAATAGACCTGAATTCTTCAAAGTGACAAAAAGATCAAGAGAAGATAACATAGAAGTCAATAAAGAATAAGGAATGTGAGAAAATAAGTACCGAGAAACAGTTCATTGTTCCTTTTGGCATAAACTAGGGGATGTTAGAGCTCAGTCAATGTCATAATGGCTGGTGATGGGTTTAAAGCAAGGACAGATAGTTCACACATCACCTGCTTGAACTGTGGAGTTTAACAAAATGAGGAATAGAAAATACGAGATTTACATGAGTTCAAAATAACACTTAGGTAAATTTGTATAAGAAAAACCCTTCCAGAGATACTAAACACACAAGAACAATTCATTCATTAAGTTCCTAAGAAATGCAGAAGTACCTGTTGAAGACAGAGTACAAACTAGATGAACATTTGATTTGACACAGTACAAATTTCATATGTCCTCAACACAAAGTTAGGGAAGCCCAAGGTGACTAGATAGAAATGTGGAAAAGGTAATGAAAGGTTCAGAGAAGCTCTGCTCCTGGCCAACTCATCAAGATTGGGTTTGGAGTGCTCTGCAACAGATAGGGAAGGATGGGATTTACAGAGGAAAAGATTTAACTGTCTGTGATTTCCTACTTTCCCCAGACAGTACTTTTTGCGTCTTCCAGCTCCTCACCCTAAATTTTCCCAGATGTCAACCATCTGGACTCCACGAACAGGAGAGAAAATACATTGTTGTGTGGCAAAATGGGAATGTGTGCCTCTAGCTCCAGCCTCACAATCCTCCCTCAAGATGGACTTGATTTGGAGATGGCAAAAGGGAAGCAGCTTGTCTCATCATGAGATGCAACATGGTTGAAGGAGGAGCATCTTTATCACAGGACACGATGAAAAGGTAGCAAAATATCAGAACAGCATCTTTCCCTGAGTGGTATCAATGGGGACATAAATTTTAGCCTTTAGAGGAACAAGAAAGGATGACAGCAAAAGCATGGAATCTTATAATGTTCTGATCCAGAGCCCATTAAAATTTGCCTGGTGAGGAATAGATTTCATTCTTCATGTATATGATTTGTTCTCTCTGAAATAAACCTGTAATTACCCACATTTCAAAAGCTGTTCCATATGCCTCGTAGTCTAAACACTTGGTTTCCATTTACCTAGAAATGAATCACTGGACTTCATAGAAGAATTAAGAGGTTTTGTACTTCTGGGAAATGAAACTCAATAGTGTGCACATATCGCCAAGCAAAAAGTAATACAAAAGAAAAATGGATTCCATATTTGACTGGGATCTACTACTACTAACTACAGATGACTTACAGATCTGAGGCATACTTTCCTGAAGCAGGACAGTATCTGTTCTCTTTGTGGCAATACTAAGTGGGCAGGGAACAATATTGTTTCTGGCAGGCATAGAAATTGTTGCTGTCAGGCAGTGGTTCACAGGGCAGATGATACGCAAGAGAAAGTTTCTTGCAATGTTCATTCTTTGTCTCCCTTTGTCTCACACCACCCACATGAACAGCACACACCCTTCACAAAAATTCACAACTGTCAGATTAGACATAGGGAATTGTGGCTATGAATTATATTACAATGAACATTCTTTAAGTGACACTCCCACATTGCTGTAGTTTTTCAGAATTCCATAACATTGCCTTACATTTAAAAGCCATTTCTTTACAGACCTTAAGAAATAGGTAAGGGAAGGCTGCTACCCTGTATGCTTAGTCATACACAAATTATCTCCATTAAAGACTTGATGCAATGGTTCTTCACTTCTGTGAGCTGGAAAGAATATATTGGAGTATTTTCTGGATAAAGAGAATGGAACCTTGTAAGAATCCAAAATAAATGAGCTTGTCGTGTTTGGGTGCTATAAAATACCAGAAACACACATGGTACGTTCTTCAAACACAGTCTCTACTTTTTCTCTTGTGTTGGAAAGAGAGCATTGCTAAGCTGGAGTACACCAGAGCATCCATTCAGGAATCACAGAACCCTCTTTCATCTGAGGCAGTGACACAACAGCAACAATTTTTGTGCAGCTGTTTCCTATGATACCCAATGTCTCTGCGCCGAGCAGTAATAAACAGGCCTCACAAGTACATTTATATTATCTTTGTGATCTTTTTCGTGGAGTAAATCTTAGTCTGCTTGTGCAGACTAGGTTGTATATATGCTGTAGCACAGCAACAACTGGTTATTTGCTGAATATTCTCCTGGCCATAGAAGCAGATAAAAATCTGGTCACCTTAGTGCATACAAATAAATGTCTTCTGTAGCATAGCCTGGAAGAACTAGAAATGTGCCCCTAGAAAGAAACTTGAAGGTCACAAAACTGTTGGGGGTCAGATCCGGAGC